>JANPWX010019747.1:151235-188695 GCA_024734555.1 Trochalopteron elliotii | reverse complement strand
TTTCTTTCTTTCTTTCTTTCTTTCTTTCTTTCTTTCTTTCTTTCTTTCTCTTTCCTCCTCTTTCTCTCTGCTGGGATTTACTAGATTTATTCTCTGCTCCATGGACTTGGTGCGTATATGTGTATATTTTTTATCTTTTATACATCTGTTTTCACTTTGCACTTTCAATGAGCTGTAGCAGACAATAGTGAGAGTAATATCTGAAAATGCAAGGAGACAGAGTTGCATATGTGTTTCATTTCTGCGGGTTAGTCGGAGAAAACAACAAAAGGACACCTGGAGGGGGTGTGTGTGGAATAAACACAAGTTACAAAGGGTATTGTGACCCTGTAAGAGGGAAAGGCGAGTACAACGAAAAAGGACTGCAAAAAGTAAGGAAGAACAGTAGAAGTGAAGCAGGAAAGAGAGTCAAGGAGCACTGATCCAGAGCAAGAGAAAAACGTCAAAAGCCCGTTCGGCTGGATGTTCCCTAACTCTTTTTAAAAGAGGAGTTAGAGCAAAGACATGTCGGTCCGGATAAACAAACTGGGAAGACGCACCTGCCGAAAGTATGTATCTGATCTATCTAAACAAATGTGTGTCTGTTTATCCATCCATTTATATAGGGAGATCTAGAGCATCCCAACAGTAATTGTAATCCTGCATCGGAGAGGTAAGACTCACAATTCTTTCTTTTATGAACGTGGAATCAAATCCTCTGAGTAGCCAGCGGTAGTGACATCTCAGGCTGTGTTACTTTGGCTGGACTGTGTGTTTGCTTGCTTTTGTTACTTTTTTTTTTTTTTTTTTTTTTTTTTTTGGTTGTGGAGGAAACAGGGTTCAGTGGGAGACAACCATATGGGGAGGGAGGGCAATCCCATTGTCTGTTCGCCAGAGGATCTCGTTTTGCCCTGGAAAAGACGATCAAACGGAGCCAGGGTCCACTCAGGAAAGTAAAAGGGATGACGGGGTTGGGGAGAGGAGGGGTGGCGGGGGGAGGGAATGCATGTGGGTGCATGTGGATTTAATACCAGTGAAAGTATTACAGGGGGATCAGATTTAGCGAGCGAGCGAGAGGGAGCTTTTGAACATCTGTCTAATGCAGCTAATAGAAGTGACATTAGTGATATTGGAGAGAGAGAGACACCACCGCCGATCGGGCTGGGATTACGGGAGTCTACCCAATCCGATTAGACGCTGCCCCTCTCCTGCCAGCCGCCCAGCCCCAGCCCGAGCCCGTGAGCGGCGGGAGCGGCCCCGCTCCGCGCCCCCGCTCCGCACCCTGCTCGGCCCCTCGCCCCTCGCTGCGCTCCCTCTTCCCGCAGCCAGGGCTGACACCCTTCGCAAAACGACTCCTGAGGGGCAGAGCCGCAGCCCGGCGGTGGCGGTGGAGCCGCTCGGGTTTAATATTCATCAATACACCGCGATGAAATTCCACCCCGCTCCCGAGGAAACCTTTATTCTCCGGCTAATTGTAATTTACAATTACGCTTTACACCTCATCACGTAGGAGGTTAGGAAACAAGATTCTTCCATATAATTATTGTCCTCCTTAATCCCATTCTGCTGCATATCACCTCGCACCGCAAAATCCTATTGTTCCCTCCTACCCCTTGTACCAGTCATTTAAACTAGCATAAAAAAAAAAAAATCCCAGTCTGCATAATTTTAGACATCGTATCCACGCACGCCTCTGAGCCTGAAGCAAAACGCATCAATGGGTTATAACTTCGGTAGAAGGGGCGGCAGGCTGAGCCGGGCAGGGTCATACAGCGCCGGGTTCCCCTCGCTGTGCTGGTGGGCAACTACCGGGGCCGCCGTGCCAGGATGCACTCTGCTTTTGAGTGGGTTAATATGTATTTTCCCTCCAGTTTGCTTATCAAGTCGACTAATTGAAAAGCTTTCTTTGATTAATGGCGGGCAAGTTCCACAGAAACGTACACTCATGAACTCCTTGCACCTTAAGCAAATACCTCCTGTCCACACGCACCATATGCCTTACAATCCTCGCTTAGCTGTGACTATAGCCTTCAAAGTAAAGCACATCTCTTTAGTTCTCCGGTGCGGGGAAAATGCCTGCAGTTTGTACCTCCAGGCATTACAACATGCCTCAGCCCAGCTGAAAACAACACTGCAGCTGGAGTTGAGCCGGCCGCAGAGGAGTGTCACTGCCGGCAGCTCTGCCAGGGACCCTGCCAGGGGCTGCCGTGGGGCTCTCGAGTACTATCAGGTTCAGCCTTGTGCCTGACTCTTCACAAGCTGTTTAACCACCCGGTAGGAGCTACCCGAAGCATGACTCAAAGGCTGACTAGCATCCAACTCATGAATTACAGAAAATTGATGCCCTGCTTAAAATTCACAGCAGTGAATTTGTAAAGTTCACATTTCTCCGTGACAGTCATCTTGCAGGGAGATAGCATCTAACAGCTCCTGAGTTTCCCCCTTGTAACACTGTGGGAATAACATGGCAAAGGCCAAAAAGTCTCTCCGTCGCTCATTCACACACAGTGCACACATCAGAGGATTGTGCAGCAGTTTCGTGATTTGTAGCACATCAGTATAACATCTATCTCTGAGAAACTACACTGGTGGGTTTTGGGGCTTTTTTTGTTAGACTGGCAGTGAGCTTCTTGACTGGATGTTAAGGCCTTTCTTCTTATAAATTTTTCTTGACCAGGTGAGCAAATTTTACTTCCTTTCATGTCTACATATCTGGTACCAAAGCTGCTATAAATTAAAAAATCCAAAATTTTAATGGTAACAATCTAGACTGCATCAGCTTCTAAATTAGATATAGTTGAGGCAAAGAGCTGATATTAGAATTAGGAGATATCACCATTGAAGAAAGTATGTAATGAGGCCTGTATAAAGTCTTGTTTTGTCACCCATTTGTCTCTGAACGTTTGTCATTTAAACAAGAAAACAAAAAATGTTCCCCCGCTCCTAGCAATCCTTATTTACCATAATCTTCACCAGTTATTTTCAGAACAAAAGTTCATAACTTAACTTGGGAATCCAAATAGTCTCAGAAGATCAAATTCTATCCTACCCTCAGGCCCTAGGTTCATTTTGTTCTTGTATCTCTGTTGATTGCAAAGTTGTGCTCCTTTTAAGTCACACACTCTTGAGTTCCTATTTTCTTATTAATTCTCTGAAGTGCCTAATAAAACAAATAGCTTGCATCATCCAGGTCATTCTTTGTTCTGAAGCAGATGGTTTTATGCTAGGTGGATGTTAGATATATTCAAAGGCTGGCCAGTAGGAGACAGCGACAGTTTGGGGATCATAGCATCTCTCTACTATGTGCACGTGCCGTTCAAAACACTAGAGAATTTTGGCACTAATTTGTGCTTCTACAGTGAAAAAGATCATCTTGAATTCTGTTTTCTAGATCCCCAAACTTCATATGAGTTATGTCTATAGATTAACATTAGGTGCCTTAAATAGATTTCCTCCATTTTAGCATTTCTTAATATTTTACTGGATTTTTAAACCATATATATTTCTAAATATTAACACACACTTAAATTGAAATATTGAAATAAAATTAATTTTGTAACAGATTCAGTTTATAGAAAGAAAACTGTAAAAACAGACACATCTACTATTTAATACAATGTTGGATTTTACCCTGCAGTGGGAAGCAAGCATTTTATTTCTAGTATTTTACATTATTTTTAGTAGGTGTCATTTATACAGTGCAGTTTTTAAAAAATGTATCTAAGACATTCCCTATAAGCATGCAGTGGATTCCAAAGTGCACCCACTCTGATCTGGAATAATACCCATTTTAAAGCTCTTTTGTGAGGTGCTCAAATTCCTCCTTACATCCCTGACACTTCAGAATGGTACAAGTTTTGTACTGGAAACTCTGGGGCTGAGAAAATAAATAAGATACTGAATATCAAAATATCAGCAGAAACCATTACTCTATAAGGGTAATTTTAAGTTACCAACACAGAGAATATCTACATACAATTGTCTGCATATGGGATCAAGCCAAGTTGCAGGATCCTCTACTTAGATGAATTTTCTCATCTAGAAAGAAGAGGTCTTTTTCCTCCTGTTAGCTGAAGACCAGCATGATACAGTACCCAAATTCCAGAGTAGTCATGGACAAGTGGAGTGGCTTTTCGAGAATAATTTATTGATTGTCTTTTGGATATTATTACAGCTGTTCCTGCTGATTATGTCAGTTGCCAAACCCTGGTGGGCCACACACCACTCAAACTAGGAACCAGAATGCTTGCCCCTGCTTAGTGGGTACTTTTGTAAGCAGGAGACCCTGTCTCCTGTTTTGGTTTGTTTGCTTGTGACTCTGGTGCTAAGAACACCAACTGCACCTGAGCTTTAAGTGCAGTAGTACTAGCTAAAATGTCACAGATTAGATAAAATGTCTGAGGTAAAGCTTAGGAAAAAATATAGAGAAATGTAAGAGAAAAGACAGAGAGAAGAATATGTCTTACAGGAAAAAAGGATATGATGAAAAATATGGATCAGAAAGAAGGCAGTGGAATTTGACATATTTTTCTTCTACCAAGCAATATTTTCCAGTAGTTCTTTGGAAGAGGTAATTCTTTGTCACACCATTCCCTCTTGTCCCTTAAATATTTATCTATTCCCCAGGCTACCATGGCCAGCTATGCCAAGGAACAAAGGGACTGGGAGATCTAAGAAAATCTCAACATAGAAAAGGAAGAGTACAGATTCAAGAAGTTATGTGGTCCACATCTTTACCCCTGCAGGTTCATCTTTCAGTCTGGTCTGTATCTCAATGCTTGCACACACAGACACACCACGTATATCCTTTGAACTGCCTCTCAGCAAATATTGCTTAAACAGCCAATTGAGCCATCATATCATACCAGTAACTCTACTAGTGCCAGGAGGGAAGAGTGAAGGACTGAGATGGAGGGGTATTATCAACACCTACATTTGATTGCCTATAAATCAACCAGGTAGAATTCAACAGTGCTGTCTTTATATCCCACAAGGTGTAATATGTTAATAACCATGACTGGAGTGTGTTAGAATGGGACTGGCCAGCTAATGGAGATGGATTCTTAATGGCAATTTTTTGTATCCTTTTTAAAATATGTTTTGAAAACTTGGGAAGAATACAAAGCAGATGACAGGGGTAGAGTTTAGCATTTCTGTGGGCAAGGCATTCTTAGGTAGCTGATACACTCTCACTCATATTGATTTGCCAGAGCAACCCCATAACTTGGAAAGTAACTGAGTAAAGCCCCTTCTTGCTTACAGTGGAGTGAATTGAATATACTTCAGTAAAAATCCATGCAGTTCTACTGGTGCAAGCCTGCTGTGTATGTGATGTGAGAATCAAGCCCTATTTCACCAGCCATTGCAAAGGGATAATTTATGATTTGGGCTGTTCAGCTGCTGCCACAATGTTTGAGCCTAGGATCAATGGTGCTTAGGAATTAGTGCATCTTGTGCCACACACAGAGGTGAGATGACTTGGCTGAGGTTTGTGTTCCTGTTAAAATCAGGGAGTGATTTGGCATTTCTCACAGATTCTAGCATGGTGCAAGTGGAGGACAGTTCTGAGCCTGGAGGAGTTGTCCAGGATGCTAGGGAGTGTTTCTCCACCCCCTATTAGGCAGGCCATGTGGAATACTATGAAAGCCAAGATTTTTATTATTTATTTAGTGAAAAGGCGTAGCAATATTTTGTGATGGTCATATTAGCTGAAAACATGATATTTGCTGTCTTGTCTAAACACCTCTTACCTTCTTATTATTGCTTGTCACCAGGGACAGCTTTTCTGTTTCGTTTCCTGGATCCTGGTTTCACTGTTTGGATATATTATTTTGAATGCTTGCAGGAGATTGTATCTTCATCAACTAAAAGGAGAAATAAATAAAAGGGTGAGAATCTTGCTTTGCCTGAGCAATGAAACTCTTAATTTTTGCAGTGTAATTCTGGAGATAGGTCTGGTTTTGCTTGCATTGGTCTAAATGCAATTTTAATTTCACTGTGTTTCTAAATGGGGAAAGAATGACTAGATGATGTAACATCATACTTAGCAGTAGGACACAGCCATTCATTTGGAACATCATGAGCTGTGCTAAAAGGAAGAACTTGTTTTAAAATAAATTATGTTTTAGGCATTCCTGAGTTTTGGCAGGAGAATGAGGGGCACCCAGGTGAGATCATTGCAAGTTTCCCATGCCTCCCTTGGTTTGGAATTCACCCATCAGCAAATAGAAACCAAGTCTTGATTGTGGCAGCACTGCCACAATGCTGGGTGGCCCATTGCAAAAATCCTGTCCTACACTTTCTGCTGGTTTCATTCCCACAAATTTCGACCCACATAATTGAAGGGAATTATCTGTTTCTGACAAAAGCCCAGGCATTTGGCAAAACAAAAAGTCCCATTTAATGAGGTATATTTTTAATCTCACTACATTTTTGTTCTCTAAAATTGTACTCTGTTCAGCACTAGTGTTATTATTTGACTGTAGAAATAATAGGGCTTTGTTTGTTATTTCCTGCAAATGTTTGTATCTTGAATGCTTGTGTCTCAGACATATTCAGGGATTGACTTCGCCTGTTGTGCTTTCAAAATTCAGGAGATTAGCATTAAGCTTTGGCAAAGATTTATGCTGTTACCAAAGATCTTTGGACAAACGTGGACTTAAAAAAATTAACCTGATGCTAATGACATTTGTAGGCCAAATTCAACTATGTCATAAATCACGGAAAAGGTTGCATGCAGTGTTAATCACAGACAGAATGATGAGGCATATATGCTTACAACAGGGTAACTTGTCTAAGGCTGGCCTTGAATCTGTAAAAAAGAGCTGGTGTATGCATACATGGTGCGTGAGTGTGTGCACATCGGGGAAAGCAAAGCTTTATCCCACACTGGCTGTAGGAAAAAACCTTAATCTGGATTTATTTGTATTTCATTCCCAGAGTGACGTAAAAGAGTCTTAGAGCCAATCTGTACTGCGCAGGGGAGTCAGGTGCAGGGATATACATGCTAAGAGCCAGAGAGCTCAGAAAGTGAGCCAGCCCTTTGCCAGGAGCAGTGGCACTGTGAAGGGGGAGCCCCTTGGCTCCGGTACTGCAGAGCTTGGCTGCTTGGCCCCAGGTTGTGGGGAGGGGCTCCAGTGTCACCCACACCCCAGTCCTTCTACCACCTGCCTTCACACAGTCATCACTTCTTCCTTTTGCCATCAGTGCTCCACAGTCTGAACTTCTTGTTGACCAGTTTCAGTTTTTCACTTCCAAGCTCTAATTGTAACCTTTGGATGCACTATTACTTTCTTTTCTTCCTGGATTGTTGTCACCCTCCTAACCCACCTGTGCTACAAGACTGACCTACCACCTTCTATCTACCCCAGATACCTGATGTTTCCAGGGCTTCACTGTTCCTACCTGTGCACTCCTGGTGTGCAGAATGCACTGCTCCCATTTTGTGATTCCAGCCTTGACTTACAGAGCAGAAAAGGGATGTGTTCAATGTTGTCTCCTGATAAAAAACCTTCAGATCTGCTGAGGCAGTAAAATACTTACTTCTTTAATTAAAAACCCCTTCTCTGTTCACTGTAGAGCTTTTCCATTTCTGCCCTAGCAATAATTAAGATGGACACCATGTGAACCTTTGAACTGTGGGCAAACTGCAGAACATGATATGACCAACAGATGTGTTAAAATGCTTTCCTTTTGGTGTTACGAAAGGCACAATTAAGTGTCTAGTTATGAAATAGCTGTAGACAATAGAAGCCACAGCTGGAGGTATACAGACCTGAGCAAAAGACTGTTTGAGGAAGATTGAAAGAGCTTGTAATAGGATGCAAACTGAAGCTGCTCCTGTCAGGAAAAGTTCTTGCCCATCCATTCTTCCAGCCTTTTTTTCCCACCCTTGCACCTCTCCTCTGCTCTGTGCTGACCTGTGTGTTGGTGTAATGCACTGGCAGCTGAAACAGGGAACAGCACTGCTAAAAATCACCTATTGAAAAAATACCCTTCATTTATGACATTAGTTCAGTTGCATAAAGTCACTGAATAGCCACCACTGTGAGGACATAGATCCTTGGCCCTAGTTTAAAATCCAAGGGAATAAGTAGTCATTTGGTATTCCATGTGCAGGTGGGAGAATGAGAGAGGAATATGACTCTGGGTAGAAGCAAGGGAAGGACATTTTCAGATGCAGGTTGACTAAGAAAGCATACCGGTGAGGAAATGAAACAGCTTTATTCTTCTGAACTGTGTGATGCACTGACATCTCACACTGATGAGCAAACTTGATTGCAGCAATGAAATGTTTGTTTTGTAGAATACATTTCCTCAGCCACCACAAACTATTTTAGAAGAACTTGATATTGTATAACTGCTCATGTAGCATTCAAGCTAGGCTACCCATTTTTAAAACACACAATCTTTCAACGTCTGTTCCCATAGAGGCTGTCCTCAAAGCTAGTATCAGGGTAGAGACCTTTGTATGACCCCTCTGACATCTGCCTTTGTATGACTTGAGAAGTGGTCTGAGATTCAGAATAGAAATGCCTCCAAGACTCTGCTTCTTTCTGCATACAGTGCTTAATATAAGATGAGATTAATTCTGTTCCAGTGTAAATTTAAATATATATTTTTTAATGCTAATATACAAAAATACACTGAAAAGTAAATACGCATGCTTTGACAAATATCAGTTACATATAGGTATATCAGGACACTTTTCTTAATCTTTCCAGAAGCAATAAAATTCTAGCATGTCATATAGATCATGGAATGAGATAAAACAAGTGTTACTATGAAATCATGAGGGTGATGCTGTTTTTTAAGGAACTACAGTCAAGATCATCTGCTATTCTTATTTTTAATCATGTCCTATCCTGGGTTGTTTTCCACGAGATTTCTGGAAGATATTTTTCCCCTTAATGAAATAAATTCATATTCATTTACCATAATGAAATTCAAAGTAACTTTCAATTTAGAGTTTTAGCTTCTGATAACGATTTCTTATGTAAAGCAGCTGCTATTTTAAGTCTCCCTCTTGCTTGCTCAAGGAAGAGTGTAATGGGCTTTGGCTGGCTATCTATAGCAACTATAGAATGTTTGGCTTTTTTATTTTAGCACACTGCAATTTTATTAATTTATAATATTTAAGATATTAACACCAAACTCCATTTGATAAAATGAATTTTATGTGTTATTTATGGGGAAGACACTTAAGGATTTCAGTAATTCTTAAAAACATTTATATTTTTTCTTCTGACTTTTTGTTTTACGCCATATTTTATAGGTCTTCATTTGTATTTGATGTAGGTTTTGAACTTCAGATTTATGTCTCAACACCTCGCAACAAATTTTGTAAATATTCTGTGGGGGCTTGGTCCTGAAACATAAACACTTCTTCTTATTGAGGCATTGAAGAAAAACAGACCCCCTCATTTATTATGTGATATCCAGGAGGCTAAGGAGATTTTGATCTCTTTTTTTTCAGGAACATCTTCTTCAGTAAGAATAATGAAATGTCATCATGCTAAGGTGAATCATAATAAATGTTATGTCTTGGTTGACACTGAAAAATAAATCAAAGAAAGTTGTGAGAAATATTGGCGACTTTTTTTTCTACAGAGATTTGGACCAGCTCTATAAATTAAACAGTACGCGATGACAGCTTTGAGGCGGTAAGTAAACCATTCAGTAGATAATCTCCATAGTAACAAAAAAAGTTTAACCATCTCAAACCAAAATAGCACATCTGGACCTGACTGTGTCATATGGCAATAGGGAACATTTTATTGCTGTCAAAAGTCACAGCACACAAGAAAACTGCACAGCTTAATCCTTGTTAGTAGAAATCAGTGAAGTACAAGTGATGTGTTTGGGAGGATTCTGATCCTATAAGACATTATATATTTGCTCACCTTTATGCTGTGTAAGGATGCTGTTGTGATCTATCTGCTGTTTGCAAGTTAGCACTAAAAACAGCCTCTCCCTAATGAGTATGAAGTCCAGTCCTAAAAATTCTTCCTCATGAGAGTTGTCCTAAATCATGAACAGAACGCATTTAAGTAATGACTGATTCACTGCATTCCTAATTAGCAGTATTTGATTTTAATTCCACTAAACTTCGAAGCTGAAGACCTATTTTACAAGACAAATTCTTTAGTGCTAAATATGGAATAATTTAATTGGTGTGGGCGCAGAAACTCGTAGATAAAGACTGAACTGCTGAAGGGAATGCAAAATTTTCTTCAGTAAGGACAAGGTTGTGTGTGACATCCATATCTCTTCCTGAGAACAAAATGGAGCAGAGGCTTCACTTTTCCTCTTGTTCAAGCTGCACAAACTTTGGGCCAAGCCTTGCTAAACTAGTGCATAGCTGATGGTAGGAAGCATCCACAGGGTGGTTTTAAGGAGTTATGTGGGGTTCAGCTGCCCACTTATCAAAACCTTCAATTTTGGCTTCGATATAGGGTGCAAATTTTCCCCTTTCTAAGCCTGCAAGTAATCAGGTAAGGAAACAAGTATAACCTTCATTCTGTCTTTTTTGTGAAATTGCCATTTCAGCAAGTGGAATGGCATGGCCGTATGTAGCAATTTATAGGTATGGTCTATAGCACTAATTGTCTCTGAGCTAAATTCTTCCAGAGTCTGTGCTTCCTGAGGCTTTTCCTGGGCGGGAGTGTGTATTTCCTTTTGCTCAGACCCATGCCTGTTGTCAAAGGCACATTTTGAGTCTCCAAAGCAATGAAAAACTGTCACTAGTCAGGTCTCTGGGACTCTGCGAGAGCTCTGCATCCAGGCTTGACCTCCTGAAGGCAGTCAGCTCTGACAGACTTCCCTATGCTTTCAGCTCATCCTCATCCATACCTCAATGCAGGAGTGCTAAAAAGGGCCAACATGGGTTCCAGAAGTAGGAGTAGAGAGATTTCTAGATTTATGCCAATTACATTACAATATCAGTACAGCGATTTTCACTCATTTCTGGTACTACCTCCTTCCTCACGGTGCCACAGCATGGTTTATGTTTCTGTCTTTCTGTACTAACCTATTCTTCCTAAGTTCTACCAGTTCAGTTTTAGTTCTGGGACAGCTCCCTGGACAGACCTAGCACCACAAAGTCCTGTGGATGGGGATGTCCCTGTGTGAAAAGGTTCTTCTTCGCCTTGCTTATAGAGGACAGAGTCTGGCTATAGCAAAACCTCCCTGTATGGTAATCTCTAGGTAACATTCAGACCTCTCTAGAGAAAAGTTTAGTTTGAAGGGAGAGTCATGTCTGTTTCCACTGCATGGACCAAAAAATATTCCCTAATCCTGACCTAAAAAGATTGCTCCAGTCACAAGTCAGGATTTGCAAAGTCTTGGCACAACAATGTACGTGATAACAAATGGTTTGACACAAATCCTTCCAAGACAAAAAAGACGTGCAGCACAGAGACAGCTTTATAAAGCTGGGTGATGAGGCAAGGTCAGTGCCTCTAATCTAAATGCAACAATACTTGTTTTGTATCACAAGATGCCTCCTAAGCAACCTTTCCACAGCTCACTGAGAGCATGTACTTCACCATCTTCCCTTTCGTGCTCCTTTGTGAAATAATTTATTAGAGATATTTTGTGTGGGATTCTCATCAGCACATGTTGATCTTTTAATGCTAATGTTTCCATCATCTATGCCCTCTCCCTTTGGCGGTGTGAGCATGCTGGGCATTGTTTTAGGCTGCAGGGTATCTGGGTAATTATTGCATTGCATAATAACATCCTTTACAATTTAAGTTTGCCAGTGCTTCAGCAGCTCTGAGACCCCAACTCAGACTTTAACAATGTGTTGCTAAAAAAGGGGGTTAAATGTTGTTTATACATTGCATTTCTGGACAAAGCAAATTTCACTTGCACCTGCCAATGGCCAACTGATAAATATACACTGGTAGAAGTTCAACAGCAGTGAGCCAGTGAGTAAGATAAATACCACGAGACACTCTAAGCATTGAAGGTTAGTGTTTTCCCAGCTCTCACACTCCAGTAGATATAAACTCTTTTCTTAAAAAAGATTAAAAATAAATAAATCCTCTTTGCAAGGTAAAAAAATTAAAATGCATATTCAAAACACAAAATAAATTCCTCTAAGAGTCTACTGCAGTTATCGGCTAGGTTTCCTGCCTCTCAGATGTTAATTATGATTTAATCAAAAATTGTGGTCAATTTTTAAGTATAAAAGCATCTCATATGACTGGTTGCCAATTCTGAAGTCTAAAGGCCTTGCTTTATATTGCTGTAGTAGAACAGAAAATATAATCAAAGTTTGACCTTCAACTTTAATCCTATAAACAGAGAATTTGCTTACTTTACCTTGGAAACGGATGTGATTCATCACAGTAGCCCATAAATAACATGTCAAACTGTTAGACCGATCAATGAAAATAAGTTATTGAAAAATAATGTGATTGTAAAGTCTCTATGTAAACTAGCTTAGTGTTATTTTAAAATGAGGAGGGCTTTCAGATTGAGGTAAATATTTTTTTAAGGAGAATAGTTACTATGTAATAAATGCAGTAAACATTAAACATATTTGCCCTACACAAGATATTATTTTTCATGAAAAGTACCTTAATGTAAATAAGCATTAAAGCGCCAGAGGAAGAATTGGGGTCCACTTAGATCAAGACTGCAAATGGCAGGTTACCTAAACTGTCTGTTGCTTATCACCATTCCTGAAACAAAAACAGAGCGTGAATTCTTGTCCACATGGGAGCCCACAGAAATGGTCATGAAGAACCTGAATTTGAGACCTCAAAACTGAAAGCAGAAGTTCTGAGATGTGAACTTCATTAATTAATTCTCCACTATTTATTTGTGACTCTGAAGTCTGACAACAACAATTTAAATAGGAAGCTGCTGTTTCATGGCTTATGTTTCCAACAGGGATATCCAGAAAATGAAGTGTTTCACAGAAAGTATCTTTTTGGATGCAAAAATTCTGATTTTAAAATTCCTTGATATAGTAGCAAAGCACACATTTAAACAATATGACTATATGGGAATACTGAACTGAACTGAATATCAAAATGAATAACCTAAATTTGCTTCATATGTATTACTAAGTTTTACTGTCCAGATAACCGGAAAATTATTTTACTAAACATAAGGTTGAAGCAAATTAGCTTGCTGTGTCAGAATCAGACCTTGTCTGGCTCATTTAGATCTGCCAGCTGGTTTGTTTGCACTCCTTGTGTCAGTAATACTGGAGATAGGCAAGTTATTGGGATGCTAAAATATCAATAACATTTTTCATCCTACATTATTACAAAGGATTTGTTTGTACATGATGGAGTCTTTCAATATAAATAATTAATGTATGAATAGATTGCCTTGCTTTTCAATGAGACTAGGAGGTGATGGTGTCATATCTGCTGACAGGTATGTGCATTCTTTTTTACCTTTCATTGGTGCCATAAAATTTATTGAAAAATTCTTTTTTTATCTTATAAAGGAATCACTTTTCTGAGCTTATACTCTAAATATGTAAAGAAAGAATATAACACAAACAATGATGATTTTGTTAATAATTTTCTGTCAGAACAGCTCTTTAGGTTTTTTTTTACATGAATATGACTTTGTGTTTTAATTTGTTAATATAAATGGAATATAGCTGCAGTCAACAGGATTCTGGATTCTCATGATGACAGCCAAAAGCCTCTCCTGGCCTTTCTCCTTGTCATTTACAGTTTATTTATTTACTTGAACTTCAGACCTGGTGGGAGGAAATGAAGAAATGTCAGGAATCCCACGTGGACTCAGCAAATCTCTGCCAATAAGCATGTCCAAGAGCTGCTCACTGGAAAGAGACTGTGCCCCCAGTGAAACATCAGCTTCCTCACCTTTCACAGAGCCTCACTCCGTGCACAGCTGTGACTCCATGGGTGTGACCAGGGGGTCCCCCAGCCCTGGAGGGGTCAGGGGGTCAGAGGGGTCCCACGGAGCACAGGGTGCTGCTTTCAGAGACATCTTGTCCTGTGGCCACACCAAGAGCACACCTCTGCTGGTATACTCAGTATTGCCAGAGTGCAGAAGAGCAGCTGCTGAGGTATGAGTGTGCAGGACCCTGAAGTGAAGAGCTCATCCCAAGTGACTCCTAGCTCAAGGAGAAAACTGAGGATGGCACAAGGGCAGAGCAGAAGAACAGAAGAGAGGGCAGGGTAAGTGGGACATCACTTTGAAGCAGCTACATTTCCATCCAAGCCCAGCTGCCCCTTGTAGACAGAGGCTCTGTGGGCTGTGACCCACCCCACCTGCAGAGGGAGGTTGCTGTGCCCCTGCGCTGTGGCATCTCTCCCAGACAGCTTCCTCACAGCCAGGGCAGCCCAGGGAAATAGGAGCTTGATTTCCATCATGCCCCATAAGGGGAATGTGGCAAAACACTGATTTGAGATGGTTGGAGTAAGGATAATCAAAGAATTTTCAAACTGTATATGTATAACTTCCTGAAATGTCCAAGACAGAAAGAAGGAAAGCACAAAGGTGCCTTCTTGATGATTTAACAAATGGCATTGCCACTCTCAGCTGCCTGGGATCTACACTTCCAGCTTTCATGTCTTGGTTGTAAAATGAACTTAGTACTGCAGTCAGCATTTGCAGACATGCTTCGATATATTGTAATTGAAAGAACCTCTTAGAGAGTGATTTCCATAGACAACAAAGCTTACTTTCTATTTCCTCTTTATGGACTACTATTTTAGACAACTGAGTGTTAATAATCATCTGTATGCTCACAAAACTTTTTAATGGCATCCCTTCTATAACATTGCTTAAAGAAAACAGCTCATAATTCTCTGTGTTCTGCTTTAATATTGTTTTTGATTTTACAGATTTTTATTTTGTGTTTGAAGATTTATTTGTGGAAAGAAAGACTTCTGATATGACTACTGTAGTATCAACTCTTCAGTCAATGCCAGGCAGATTTAAGCAATTTAAGCAGATTTAAGCAATTTAAGTAGATTTAAGGTAGAGTGAAAATTTAAATTGCTCAGCCTGGGAACAGAAGAGAGACTTCTTTAAAATATTTTAATTTCCCAAAGAATTTTTGTTTTTTAAGGAAAGAATAGTGAACTGTAAACAACTTTTTTGTTTTTGTGGTTACTATTCTTGTTTGATTAAAAGAAACATCTGTTTTAAGATGGAGTAGCAGTATCATGTCATTACTGCTTTCTCTTGCATCTTTATCCTCTCACCCAAACATATGTTATGGGTCAGAAAACTTTTTTGTCATTTATACTGATAGTGCAACTAATTCACCCATGCATGCTGTACTGGTCTCATAACACATTCCAGTTTATCTCACACATTACTCATCATGTTGTGGAAAAGAGAGCCTGAAATATCAGAAAGAAATTTGAAGAACATACGACTATGGCTGAGCCAAGAGAAGTGATGCTGGGGTTTATAGATGCAGTTAATACTACTGTGAGCAATGCTATTGCTGGCAATCCTGACAGTTAAAAAAAAAAAAAAGTCACTTACCGAGTTCCTTGTGCTGGGTTGAGCAACTCACTAAAAATAAATCATCCATTCCTTTCTACTGCCAAGAAATAGAGGAGAAATATAAGCGCTGTAGTTAACAGAAAGGCTGACCTTAGAGATTCTGTTGCCCCAGAGCTGACGAGATTATAGGGAAGGGAGAGTTTATAGCAGAGATTTTAGAAACAAATGCTTTAGGATTTCATTCCACATTTGGGAAAAAAACCCACTGAAAAACATTCAGTCCTTTGGGACATTTTTCACGACTTGTTTATCTTCCTCCATCAAGATTCAGCACTCATAAAATCTCATGCTGTGTTTGTATTGCTTTGTTGCAAGCTCTTGTTATTTTGCAGCAAAACTGCAAATAATTCATACTGGAGTAAGGTTGCTACTTGGGTATCTAATTTTTCATAAAAGGCAGCAAAAAATAGATATACCACTCATAGGGAAGTAGGCAAGATCACTGTTCATGCTGACTCTAAAAGACAAATCAATTAATTAACTTATTTATAAAATCCAATTATTATTAATTTTTTTTGTGTTATTCTTCATGCACACTGTGAAAGGAGAATACAGAAATGCCGAGCAGCTATTCTTTCATCAGAAGGACAACACAGGCACAATATTTTAAAGGGCGTGCTAAAAAAACTTAGTGTATTTCTGCCCTAAAAGTAAATTTCTACCATGTTTGAATATATAATCCAGCTGCGAGATACTACAGCACTGAGTAGATTCTATATAATTAAGTTTGGGTTTTCTTTTTCCAGAAAGGAGTAAATGAATTTATTTGCATTTTAAATTAGAACTAAATTAGTTTGGGAATTCACAATCAATTTGGTATTTAGCAGGTTTCTCTGACCTATCCTAATATGTCTGCTAATATATCTTTATTTATATTGATGAATCTAAAGTGTACCTAACATAGTCCATAAGTTTTAAAACACCTCTAGAACTACAGCATGACAAGGCATCATAACACATATTCACATCATACTCATTGGTGGAAGAAATGTCAAACAGCCCACAGAATTTAACAATATGCTATATTCATCTTAAAATTCCTCAGTCTTCATCCAGGTTTTTTTCATGTTTCAAGCCTTCATTAATGTTACTGTTTTCTGGAAAGTCTGGATTCTTTTAGATGAAGAAGCAGTATTGGCCTTCAGTAATTTGTTTGATGGAAAATAATTCTAAAGTATATGAGAGGTAATAAATAAAACTGAACTTTCATTCCCTTTTTCAGCTTTGCTGTGATGTATTTTTTGGAATAGATTTACATTTATGACTAAGGATAGTGTCATCAATAATTTATCCTTCAGCAAAATGCATTATGTTATAAATTTAATCACACACCAGATCAGACTATTCTAATTTTAAGACTGTGTCATAAAAAAACCCCTTTTTACTGAGAGAGATGCCATATTTATCTGTGAAAAGTGCCTTAGCACTCACCCTTAAAGTATTAAGCTATTTCAACAGGCCACTATCCCGATAAAATACTAAAATTTTTTTTTGTGTGTTTGAAAATATTGTGAAGTTTGTTCTTCTGTTTCTGTTTTAATTGAAAGATACAGATATCAATAACTTTTGGGTTCTGTATCTCTAGAATTTTCATTTATTTAAAGTGGACATCAAGGTATACCCTCTAAGACTTTGAAATTATCTTGACAGATGGGAAAAAAGGACTTGAAATGAAAATAAACAAAATAGTTGAAGTAGAAAGAATGAGATAACCGAACAATTAGCAGGAAATATTTTTCATTATCTATTATTTTTTTTAAAAAGTCTGCCTGGTAGAATTGACACAACAATTTGTGAATGACAAATTTTAATATTTTCATTTTTAATATAAATTTTGCATTTGAAAATAACTTTTAATGCCATTTCATGTTTTTTAAATAATGAAAAAATAATGAAAAAGTTATAATTAGTTCCTTTTTTTCTGTCTAGTAGCAAAGGAATTTCATCAATATTTTTATGTTTCTAGAGTTCTAAGCATCAGTGATGACAGGAGATAAATATGTCAAATATGTCCCTTTCCATCAATTCTTTAATTGTTTCTCCACTTATAGGAAGAAATACAATGATGGCAATATAGAGAAAAATTAATATAGGCCATTTTAGCTACAAGTGAATCTTGTGGAACAACAGTTTAATTTGCTGTTTTAGTTAATGAAATACCACACTATTCCTTCTGCAGAAGGCATCTTGCAGATCTCTGAGTTCCTTAGCAATTAAAACAATCAACAAAACACTTGCATGTTAAAAATAATTCAGTACTTTTTTTCTTAGATGCTGTGATAGAATTACATGTATGGCTAATTCCATTTTCATATTTCTTTTCATCATGCTAGGTGACAGGCATTGTTGAGTGATTTTTTTTGTATAAACTCCAGTAAGCCTTGCTGTAATTATCCATATGGAAATCTTTGTTCACTCATTTTAGAAAATTTAATACCTCTTCCTCTGCAGTAGAGAACTTGTCTTGTTTATAGACTGCTATCAGGGGAGTTTTTGTCTCTGCCGTGGCTTACTTGGAACTGCAGCTTAATCATGCTTGTATCATGATCATTGCTTGACAGTTGTGTGGTCCTATGTATTTCCCAGATCTGTGTCTTGTGTAATCCATTACCAAACTGAAGAAAATCAGTAATTACACTCCTTACTGTGGTGGCTTCAAAAGCTTAACTGATTGATTTTGTTTTATCCTTACATATCTTATAAATTAATAAGTAAAGGATATTTCCTCTGAGTTAGAGCAAGCTATTTTCCAAGAAAATCCTTTCTGTGGACCGTGATTATAGTGTATTCCAAGAAGAATGTGACAGTCTTCTTCATGAATGTTTGGTGCTACTGTAATATAAAGAGAATTTTTGTATTACTGTAATATAAACCAGAAATTCATACTATGCCTTTTATATTTTCAGCAAGGTTTATCTTGAACCATTTATCAGATGTGATCAATATCTACTGATACTGTTTATGCATTATCAGTGATCTCTTAGTTGCATTTCATTTTTGACAAGGTTTTTGGCTTTGCAATCCTAAATATTTAACCACTAAAGTTTTACATTTTTTGTAACCATATAGAACTTGAACCCTAGTATACAAACCCACAAGAGTTAGAGAGGAGAAATCAACTGTAAATAGAAAGATCAAGAATTTACCTGAATTTGGAGGTAAAAGAGAAACTTTTGAGGCTTTATGAGCTATGGACCCTCTCCTAGTGAAAGACTACTAAGACAAAGCAGTCTATCCTCATTTCTGATTTCCTTTCAAAAAAAGTCCACACCAAATGAAACCTCTCCCTGTTGCTGTTTCTGAGGTTTGTCTAAATGACCAGGAGAGAACACTGACTGATAACAGCAGATGGAAATCAGTCCAAAATAAGTATCTTAATTTTATTTTTTTTGCATACAAACACAATCTCTTTGTGGTTTGTGGCTGGGAAAAGCAACCTCTCTTGTTCTTTCTTTTTTAAGCCACTTTCTTTTTCCTAAAAGAATTAAGTTTTTTCAGAAGGACAATGAGACTTCTTTTCTCCTATCCCAATGTGTTGGTATTCAATAACTGTCTTGGTACCTATGAAAGGCAGCTTAATTTCCATCCACCCTTCCACCATGGGTATCATGGTTTAACCCAAGCTGACAACACACAGCCACTCATTTATTCTCCCACAGGAGATGGGGAAGAGAATCAGAACAGAAAACCTGAGAAAACTCATAGGTTGAGATATGGACAATTTAATAGGGACAGCAAAAGCTGTGAACACATGCAGAGCAAAACAAGGGATTAATTCACTACTTCCCATGGTCAGGGAGGTGTCAGTCATCCTCAGGACAGCAGGGCTTCATTGCAGGTGACAGTGGTCCCTCTGATTGTCCCATCCTTTCTCCTCCTTCCTTCAGCTTTATGTACCAAGCATGACATCGCATGGTACACAATGTCCTTGTGCCCAGCTAGGGTCAGCTATCCTGACTGTGCTCCCTGCCAAGCTCTTGGGCATCCCCATCCTACTCAGTGGTGGGAGGGATGAGGAGCAGAAGGCCTTGACTCTGAGAGCTGCTTAGCAATAACAAAGTCATCCTAATATGTTCAGCACTCATTCCAACACTAAAATCATAGCTCTGTACAAGCTAATATAGAAAAAATTTAAGCTAAAAAATTGCCTTTGTCCTTAATTTCCACCTTGCTGATGTCTCTTCAACTGGTAGCAACATTTCAGGGCTTATTTAGGAAGAGCCAAAGACAGCACTCAACTTTTGGTGTTCTGTTTTGATGGATGTCTTCTCCTTCTATTCAATGCCTATTGGACATAGATGTTAAATCTCTTCAAATTCCATTAACCAGAGGAATTCTCCCTTAGAAGAGAAGTGGTTGTAGCACTCTAAATTCCAGGAATTTTGTAGCTTGCGACAGATCTGACCTACTCTTTCAAGCCGTGGCCTTGTGTGGTTTTCTGAACAGTGGGATCAAGATCTACATTGTGTACTGGTTGTTTGTTGGGGGGCCATATGTCCTCCACGCCAACATCTCTTAGGAAGGAGTTGCCAGCTAGGTTTTCCTCTTAAATTTCAGTTGACATATGCTGCGGTTATTTGTTGCTTGATTGTGACTGGCTTCCAGGGCAACTTGTGGCAGTTTTCAACACTTAAAGTAAAATTTTTAATTTTCATCACCGAAGTTCCAATTTATTCAAGATATTAAGTAAATCTGAAAGTTTTCCTATACATTTCTTTCTGATTCTGAGAAAAACACACTAAAAAATTTAATTAATTCTCTTCTTGCCCTGAAGTGGAAAGCCAATAACAATACATTAGACATTTAAAAAGCATTTCATTAAAGTTAACATCAGAATATACTGCTAGTTATAGATCATTTAATTGTTATGTATTAAGCATAAGATATGTCTAACATTCTTTTCAAGCTTTCATATTCTTGAAATTTATTATGTCAATCGTCAGCTGGTATGACATCACAAGATGAATTCAAAGCAATGATTACTTTAGTATTTAAAATGCTTGGAGTGTACCAATTATTCAGGCTGCTAAGTGAAAGTAAAAATGTCAGCTTAGCTCTCTATAATCCCATAATGTTTAAAGGTTCATGAATTACACATAGACCAGAGAGAAAGAGAGAAGTTAGTTTGAGTAAAAGACATTTTGTCTGCAAAATGTGCTGAAACCAGATCCTTTAAAATATTCTAGTGATTAATCAGAGTGATTTAAAACACTTGATTACTTAAGTCCTTGTGTTTGAATTTACTTTCAGCATAAAGCTTTCCTATATTTATTGTGAATTGTAGGTAAACAGATCCTATATTTATTGTGAATTGAAAGTAAACAGATCCATCCCATCTGGCCCCACAGATGTGTGTGTGTCTAGGTGGTGTAGGAGATCACTGACTAGGTAGGCTTGGATTATGGGACTTCAGTTTGCTCCCTGTACCTGTCTTCCAGCTTAGGGGGCTTACTACTCAAAGCCCAGTTGGTCTTACTATCGAAAAGTGAAGCAAAGAAGATATTTTCTCTGTGTTTTCTTCATCCCTTTTCACTATTTCCCCCCATGTCCAACAAATATGGAATCTATTTCTTCAAATTTCCTTATAAAGTAAAAATGGGGAAGGATTGGTTCTTTATTCTTTTATGCTCTCCCTTTTAACAATGCAAGTGATAAATATTAAGCTTATATTTGTAGTGACATAAATTAAAAAAAACATTCAGTATTAAACTATCTATTTAATAATCTTAGAATTATTTAGAAATCTTAGAAAAAGCTCAGGACCAATTTTCATATTCACTTATAGCTCATATATATATATATATTTAAAAATTAGGTCAATCCCTTCCCCTTTGTGGGTTTGAAAATACTTTCATCTTCATGCCTACCTTTCTAGTGCTTTCTGTTGGAAATCCTGGATTAGTTGTGTTACTTGGTAATGAGCATTTCACACAAGGAACTGCCAACCCAAATCATTGAAGAAACAGATAGGACTTCTATTTTGCAGCTTTGCAACACTTCAGGAGAGCTTTACTGAAGCAGCACAACTCAAAGTGAATGCAAGAATCTCTCTCTCTGGATATAAGCAGTTGGGTCTAACTCAATTACAGACATAATAAGCCATGCCTTAGATGTATCAGGAATGCAAACTTTAGTTTATGAAGGTTTGATTTAGTTTCTCTTCAGGTGTATGGGTAATATCATGACAGATCTGGTTGAGTTTATAAATCCTTAATGGGAGTAATGCAATTGTGTACTGTTTGCACTTGTATTTCGATAGTTCAGAATAAAAGTTCCATTATGAAAGAATCACACTGTCTTTGATTATGAAGGATTATTAATTTGTCTTAAAGATCTTACCTGGTTAAAGTAAATTCGTTCTCAGAACGAATTTCACATTTTTCTCCAAAAGGTCTTCCCTGGTCTAATATTGAAGAAGTATTAGTGGCAAGAGCAACTAGCTTGTAAAGGCTCTGGTTGGAGAAATTCTGAGATCTAAGCAACTGCAATGCAGCCACTGACGATGTGTAAAATGTTGTGATCTAACATGGTCTTTAATTCTTTCAGGACCTCAGCAAAACTGAAAACTTTGGTGGGAGTTATTAATTGAATGTGATTATTCAATTAAGTCAAGAAATATTCAGCCAAGAAATATTATTGTTCTATTCTGTGTGTGCTTCCAAATGTCTTTAAAAGGATGTGATTATGATGACATTATTGTGACATTCAGACTTATAATACAAATAATAAAGATACACTTAATATTTCCTGGGGAAATATTAATATTTCAGGTGAAGTGGTATCACTCTCCAAGCGATTTCATTGACCAACAAGATGACATTCTCCTTTGATACATGTCATCAAGGCTATTTGTGATGATTTTTGAATACTTTTGATGGTTTCCAAGTTCAACTCTATTTCTTCAGGCATATTGTGAATCTTTGAAGAGAGAACAGGAGGGTATGAGGAAGAGAATCTTTTCCCAGGTTGTCAGTCACACTAAGCTCATTGTGTTCTTTCATTCAAGGTCAGAAATCAGTGTGACTTTTGGTAAGATAAAATGGTTTTGTAAAGATTTGAATGTATAAAAGAATAAAGTTTTGCTGTTCATATCTCTCTGCTGGAGATAATCATAATTAAAAATACAATTCATCTACTCAGAATTATTTTGCTTATTGACTTTCTTGAAATACTTTTCAAAAATCTTATGAGAAATTAAAATCTCAGTTAAATTTTAAAATGCATTGGTCATGGTTTACAATATTTTATACTATATTAAACTGTTATAAAAATGTTCTGTTTATTCATACTGTGAACCAGAGCCTACACTTAGTATTTCTCTTTTAAGTTATTCATTAAAGACTGGAGTCTGAGACAGCTACATTATTTTCGGTAAGCATTACTAGCTGTAGGTGTTGTTACTGACTGATGATGATATAAAGACATACCTCTGTTGCTAGAATATCTGTGATGTATACTACTGAGATTTATCTCATAACAGTTCAGGAGGTGCAAAAGAAATGCTCAATAGTATAATTATACAAGGGCATTACATAATTTATAAGTTTGTAAAAAAGTGACAAGAAGAACCAGAAAAAATAGGACAAATTTTAGTTTCTTGATGCATTACATAATTTATAAGTTTGTAAAAAAGTGACAAGAAGAACCAGAAAAAATAGGACAAATTTTAGTTTCTTGATGTAGAACAGTATCCAAGATTATTTAGAAGATAGGTGAGGGTTTTTTTCCATGTACACTGTCAATGAAACGCATATTGGAAATGCCAGGAAAGGAGGCAACAGTACTATCTCATTCTGGTCCAACAACCCATGCAGGCAAAGGGAAAGGTCTTGCAGCTGACTTCACTGCATTTTTACTGCAGATATTGCAGTCTGATCAGATTAGGGTTTCATTATATAAATAATTGGAATTATAAATCTTTTCTAAAGTGTTCTCTCGGTCAGCTCCATAGATGGTTTCCGTAACCATTGCCTGATATGT
Source organism: Trochalopteron elliotii (assembly GCA_024734555.1). Taxonomy (NCBI): domain Eukaryota; kingdom Metazoa; phylum Chordata; class Aves; order Passeriformes; family Leiothrichidae; genus Trochalopteron; species Trochalopteron elliotii. The sequence continues at coordinate 165,220 of JANPWX010019747.1, read as the reverse complement.
TACTAAGGAATATTGAACAAAATAGAAAATATAGAAAATATTAAAAACATGATGGTGAATATTTCTTCTGAGATTAAGTAACAGTTAACAGTATAATGATTGCCTAGTGAAAGATAGAGCAAACCTTTAGAAAACTACAAACATATGAAAACTTTCTAAGAAAAACGTTTGGACAACATTATTTACTGACTAAATAAAAACTGAACAGAGAAGTCTGTACTGAGTAAAGAAAGCAATTCTACTGGATTTCAGGAATACAAATTAAATATTATGACTATGTTTTTACAAATGAATAGGTAAGAAGCATTAATTAAACTGTTTAAAAATAAATTAGAAACACATGCAGACATGCTGTCTCTCCCTGGAGGGAGGTAGATGGAATAACAAGTGTCTGCCACCTTGAATTTGCCAACAAATCCATACAATAGGCAGAAATAAGCTCACATTTTATTTTACTGCTCAGTGATTTAATGTTTTTCAATCCATTTCTTTGTCTTTTGCTGGACTTCTTCAATAATGAGGATGCTATATTCCATAATACATCCTTTTTTCAGCTAAAAATATATATATATAAAAAAGAGATGTCAGATTAACTTCGAAGATTAAGCAAGAAATATAATGACACCAAAGACTGAAATATATGGAAACCCAATGAATTAATAGAATAGCACCTTTCTGCATTCAAGCAGAGCTGTAAAAAGTGAAGGGCAATCTGTATGCAGGTCCTGTGCACATCATAATTAATATCTGTAATTTTTAAAAGTATACTTAGGTTTTTTGGGTCATTATTTATTGTTGATACTTTATGGATTTTAGCACAAGTAGAGAAAAGGGCATTGTTCTGATGAGATGCTTCCTCCTGGCTCTGGAAACAATTTTATTGTACTAAGTTGCTAGAAAATTTAGTAGGTGCAAGAATAATGTAAATCTTTAAAGCCCATTGATGCACACTCAAAGCACAAAGTTAGATTTACTCACATCTTCAGCTGCCAGTAGACTTGAAATTAAATCTATTTCTTTTTCTGAGGTGATATTGGTATCTCAAGGTATGATGAAACAACATATTTAATTTTTTGAAAAGATAAAAAAAAAAAACCAACAACAATATATGGAATATTGCAGTGTAATAGTATCTCCATTTAGGAGGCAGAAAATTATTATGAACCAACACAGAAACTGAATTTAAGTCTTCATTGAAACAGAAGGGAAAAGCACATAAAGTTCTTTTCTGTTTGGACAGAAGGTGAATTAACTATCGCTTCAAGTCCCAAGTATTTATGGGGATGAGTAGAAGGACACACAGTTCAGAAGAATTTTCTGGATATTTTGTTTTGTTTTATTCAAGGAATTTAAATCAGGTATTTCTCACTGCAGCTGTGTGAATCTCACTAGTATTTATATTAACCTTTTAATTGTTATAAAATCACGTATTTTGGTACAATTGTCATTAACCTGCAAGCAATAGACTTTTACATGTTTAAAGTGGTTGCAGTTCTTGTTATTATAGACCACTTTCAATGCTGTTCATTTAGTGTGCTGTGTTTTTAACACCAATGTAATCCACTCTACATTTTCCATTTAAAATGCATAAGGCAAAGTGCATCATAACAGGATGTAACTACGTATTAATCAAATTAGCACAACACTTCAAAGGCCCTGGCTTTTTACTAGGCTACTGTTAGACCACAATTCATGATGGAAAGCAACAGTGTAATGAAAGGCTTGGCAAGGGAGCTGTTTATTTTCTTTCCAGAAAGATATATGTGGGTTAATTTTCATGATGGGAAAAAATGTGGAGGAAAAGTAACAGTAAGCATTAAGCTAAAGCACAATAAATGGAATTTAAAATACTACTGTGGGTTTGCTATTGACAAGCATAAATGTAGTAATTAGTTGATGACACAACAGAGCTCAAACGACCTATTGTTTAATTATTCAAACTTCATGATCCAAACAAAGAAAAGTCAGATTATTCGATATTCACATCGTGAAACAGAAACAGCTGGGAGGTTCCTCCCTCACCACACATTTAACTTATCACATACATAGAAGGCCCTTCAGCTAATTCTTTTTAACTACTGTTTCTCAACAATTTCAAGTATATGCTACCGATTTTCAGTTTATGATAATTTTAAATTTTGTTTCAGAATATGAAGCGAGGTGTTGTGTCATACTGACTTCTGCATGGAATATTCAGGATTTAGGAAACCCAGTCTAAAATACTTGCAGTGTATTACAGCAAAGCATCAGAAATTAAAGAAGTGGTGTCTACATTGCTCTCTTTGCAATATAATGGCTTGTTGTAAAATGTAAAAGTGGTTTTCCTGCTTGAATGTATATTCTAACATCATTAGAGTTCCAGCTAAAATTAAAATGATTTATGCTAAATTTATGCTAAATTTTGGAATTATTTTATTAAATTTGTTCATATGTGTTTGTCCCATTAACCCATTTCCATTTTCTTCATTTGTGATTTCGGGCTACAGGGTAGTTTGAAATTCAGTCTGAAAGCCAGGAGTGAAACTCCTGTTGGCTTTAGCTGAAGCAGGTCTGAATTAGTGTTTTCACCCAAGTCTTCCCTAACACAGCAATAACTTCCTTGTGTTCTAAATCCAGCCATCCACTCTTTCGTTACTCATTTGTTTATTTATGCAAAAGTTTATGCATGCAAGCTATTAATGTTGTTTTCTAAATCAGTATGTAGTCATTACACCCACTACTGTTTTCTATTTATTCCCAGTAGATGAAGGAAATAGTACTCCATCCTCTAGTTTATGTTTTGTAAAGCATATAAGAAATCTTTATGGCCATATCTCTGTTTTCATTATTGAAGTGCATTAGTAATAACAAAGTCTGTATGAGCACCTTTTTGGAGATGCTGAAAATGACTGAAATTTATCCTATGGAAACCTGCTTTGACATACTTGATTTGACATGTACACAGGCTCTTGCTGGAGAAAATCACTGAGGAAATGTTATTTTAAGTTTTGATGGTAACGCTTCCAAAAGGAAGATTGAAGGCAACAAGATAAATCTTTAGGAACCTTTCAATTATGAAAGAATGCAGTCAGTGCAAATTCAGAAACTGTTTGGAGATTAAAAATATTAAAAATAAAATCTACCACTAAGAGTACATATGTTCCTTTTATGTGATATCCATACAGGAGATATAGTACCTGTACAAGAATTTTTTAAAATAATAACATAAACTTGTATTATTTATTCTTATATAGTGAATCTGAGTATTAGGTAACATGGATTTCAAATAATACTGTTATTAATCTGTTTTTTAAATCAGCTTTTAATAATCTGTTTCTTAAAAGCCAATTTAAGTTAATTTTTGAAGAAGAAACTTAGTATTTAAATGTATCTTCTGCAATCTGCTAAATAAAAAACCTACTGAACAGGAACCCTAAATCAACTGTATTAATAATCCTAAATGTTTGATGGTTTGATGTGTTTTTTTAATTATTATAATTTCAGAATATTTTGGTTCTTTTATTTCTCTTTCCTGTTTGGAACAAGCTAGATTACTGACAAAAATCCTGAGCATATTGACAGAGATGGATGCAGTCACATAAAAAGTAGCTGTTGTAATAAATGTAATAAGAGAACTACGCGCACACATACATGCGAATATTTCCTTTGACTATAAAAATTTCAACAATTCAAATCACTCCATGAGACTTCATTGTACCTGAAAAGCTGCTGTCCAGTAATTTGATACACACTTATTGCAGTATTCACATTTAGTTCTGTCTCTGCATGTGTTATATAAGAAATATTTTCATCTGAAAATTTCCAGCTAACTTTTAGTTTAAGTTTTAGCTTAACCTTACAGGTTATTTTTTTTTTGTGTCATGTCCACCACAGTGGCTTCACAGAAACTGCCTATATATTTTCTAATGGTATCCTGTTTTCATTGTGAATGACCAGGATCAAATATGAAGACAAATTTTTATCTTAATCATGAAAATCTCTCACAGAGAAAGCTGAATTGGATTGTTCATTTAAAGAAACAGAAATTTTAGATGGGAAGACCTATAATGTCATTTAGCTATCTCTTTGCATCATTCTTTGTGGTATAATATTCCTATGTTCTCTCTAGATGAGATTTAGATTGTTCAAATCACACCTCTAGAGAGTCTTTTCCATACCTGACAGACCCTGAAACATGAGAATATATCTTTGTTCTAATTATGTGTTTTCTCAGTTTTGTTCTTTCACTTCTAGGTTGAATTTCAGAATAATGTCAAATTGATATTTCTTATCAAAGTAGGAAGAGGAAATTTTTTTTCTGTTGCAAACTGTGAATATTATTCAAACGGAAGATTAAGCTGTAATGACTTGCAGGACATCTTGATGTGTTCAGTATGAAAATCTTACAAGAAAGAAAGAAAGAGCAGTTCTGAATATTGGGCCTCTTCCTAAAAGTTTCTGTATTAGAAGTCCTGTGAAATTTCAGATAAAGAAACTGCTTATGGGAAAATAAAAGCAGTACCTTGAAATTTCTGCTATAGAGAAATCCAGCGATGGTCTCTGGAATGGGAACAGAGGAATCATACTTCTGTGCCTTTCTCAAGGACAAGGGGACTATCCAGTCACTGCTTCACAAAAAAATCTTGTTTGAGCTTAGATGGAGAACATATGTACTATAATTTATCTAGGAAATCAGGTTGGCTGCACTGGATTTTTAGAGCATTGAATTTCCTCCTACACCAACACCACAAGGACTGAGAACATCAAATCACTGAACTGATCTATATATGAGGGTGCAGAACAATGTCAGCAATAATTGCTGTTCTGGTAGGGAAAGAATACAGTTTTTAAAGCTGTTTATCTCTCATATCACAATTTAGGCAGTATAGATCAGAAGACTGAAGGTACATCATCTCAGGAAAAATTATATTGCTTCAGCAGAAGGTTGAAACATTTAAAAATCAATTTGAAAGGAGAGGAACAATATTGGTAATGAACAGAGTGCTTTTTATAGGAAAGACCACCTGGTGGTGAGAAAAATGGCGGGTTTTTTTTGTAATTTTCCTTTGGAAATATATCTAGAAGAACTCTTCAAAAACCAATAAGTAGAATATGTGGTGAGAATTCAGGTATGTCTCTGAGAGAAGGTCTCATCCAGGAAAAGTCTTCTTTAGATTCTTCAAATAAAAATGATATGTTTAAACTCTTGAAATTCTTCTGGAATCAGGACCATTTTCTCATCATATTTATTTTCATTTCCCACTTGATTAATTTCATTCCTCTCTGAAATGATATAATCTTGGGTGAAGTTCTTCTGCATTTATTTATGTATAAAATGAAAGCATCCTATGTTTCAAAGGTATTTATTATTCATTTCATCATAGGAAAAAAGCAAATAATCTTACCCCATCCCACAGGAAATGTCAAAGACACATCTAGCTTGCGTTATGTGTTAGGTGCAAATATATTTGGTTAAATTATTACATTTATTGTTCTGCTTAATAATAGCTCAAAAATTAAATTATTAAATTAATAAAAGAGAAGCCTTCAGGACTTTATTTTAAATCATTACTTAGGAATACCACACATATGCAGGAAATTGTGCTATTTATTTTCACACTACAAACCATTCAAGTTCAAGTATTAGAGATAAGAATAAATAAACTAATTTAAAATAAAATCCCACATGTCACTGAAGTTTTATAACCTTAAACTTGGAATTATCTCAGATGCCAGACAGCTATATTTCAAATATTCACACAGTTTACCCTATAGAAACAGCATTCTTTTCCAATTCTTCTTCAATCTTGAGGTTTGTAGACCTCCATAAAATCAGGCCAAATCTAATAGTTATGTTTCTAAATAAATGAAAGGGTTGCAATCCAACTACTCTTTTAGTACATACTATTTTTAAGGATATCATCTCAAGATTCAAGTTGAGAAGGGTAAAGTCAAGGTTCATTTCCAAACATTAATGCACATTTCTGTGTCAGTATTTCGATGCTTCGATCATGCTAAAACTTTATGAAGTTTAATCTAAACCTATAACTTTATCAAATTCTCTTGTTAGCACATAATTTTTGCTTCTTCTTTAGTTAGTTATTGAGAATATGAGATTTTTTGTATGTGCTTGCAAAAAAGTGTGCTAACATCTCCTCACCTTAAATATGTCAAAATCAGACTTGTTTTATTAAATTTATAGATTTTACAAAGAAATCATCTGTCCTCTATACATGTGTTGCCATTTCTGCATATGGTATGAAAGTATGAAAAATATCCATTAAAACAGAGCATACAGCTTTTTAGTTTGGTGAAGGCAGAGAAAACCCTCCTATTATAGCCAGTTTGACACTTTGAGGTTCACTGAACAGCAAATGTGGTTCTCTTCTGTTTTGTGATGGTTGAAAAGCAAATTCTGATTTACTCGGTCTGCATGTGAACTTTTAGTCATAAAATGAACAGAAGATAAAATACAATCTGGTACCAAAGCCTTTGTTCAACAAAGCCAAAAAGGCTTTTCAAAAGAATTGTTTTGTTAATATTTTTCAGTAAAACAAAAAAGCCTTTCAGTGAAGAAATTTGTGTTTTGAGAGGACTTTTGGTAGGACTTTTGGCATCAAAATTTACTGTTTCCAAATGATATCAAAATGTTTATTTTCAAAAATAGTTTACTATTTTCAAAATGGTATCAAAGATACGGCAAATGACACTAGGACATCCAATAACTACAGTGTATTGCTTTTAGCCCCAGCTGAATCTAACGTAAATCTTTCGATATCTCTGTTATTTTTTTTCTTCCAACCCACACATGTTGCCATCCATATGTAGAAGCCAGTAGCTGGCCCTAAAGATTTACTAATGTGATTGCTCTCCTCTTCATTGCTCTCCCCTAGGTTGTGTTATGACAGGTACCTGAGATGGACCTAAACAACTTATGTTAAATCCGTCTCATGGCTGGGAAGGAGCTTTGAAAAAATTTCCTGTACTCTTTCCCTCTTTTATTCACACTGCATATTGAGATGCTAGTTACTTCATACTTGTTTTCAGTTCAGGAGAGCAGGAGAGTACTGGCAATATAACTAGAAGTCCTACTCGTGAGATTTCAAACCCAATTCTCAGAGCAGAAAGTTTAGATAACGTCTGGTGTCCATCTAAAATGAAATTAATCTCCTAAACTTTTAGATAATTTTTGTTATTGTGAATACGTATATGCTGTAGTCAACCGGTTAACACCCTACTAAAGCAAAGTTTGCTAAAAAAATCTGTAATTATATACAGCTGTATACCATTAATATTTTTACACAGAGCTTTTTGCACACAGGAAGATATAAAGTAAATGAACAAGACATGATCTAAGACAATACATAACTGTTTCCTCTAGTTCCAAAAATGCATTTATTGATTTTGTTTTTACATGATCAGAATAATACAAACATTTGTCAGCTGCATCCTTTAGCACTCAGCCCATGCAGAGCTATTAAAAGTTACCCTTATAGATCCCACCACAAATAAAATGCTGTTGCAGTACATACCATTATGTCCCTTCTTCAGATACACAAATAAATATAGTCTTCACAGAGTAGTGTTAGAATACTTCAGTTGTCATTGGTAGCAATAGGCATGATAATACTTTTGGGATGAATAATGTATTAATTGTTTTGTTGAAAAATGGAGATGAACTTTATTTATGGCTGGGTTTCTCTAAAAGGGTTACAAGGGTTGCTATTCTATTGTGCACATCAGGTTTTCAAATCAATATTTATACATTTTCTGCAATGCTAATGCAACCCTATCCATTTGTTAAAATAAACAATAAACCCTGACCTATTTACAGTGCTCTATATACGTTATACCAGCTACTCTATAAACATCACTGTAGAGAATTAACACTATGATTTCAGTAGTGTAATTTATCAAATATGCAATCTGAAAATTTAAGATCCTGTTTTATGGTGCTTTCATATATGTAACTCTCTGAAGTGATGTGGAGAACTGTATGAGAATGGGTTACAGGGCTGCACAAGCTAATTGCTCTCCACCAAAATTTGGAAACTTATTGGAAACTTGAAAACCCAGACTTAGGTTCAAGGATCAGGCCACTTTCTCTGCTAACATCCAGAAAAAAGTAGCCCTTTTGAATCCAAATTTATACCTTCTGAAGATATAATTCATGTCTGTGAGAATATATCTCCATTCTAAATTGCTAGATTTCTTAATACTCTTCCCATCACTCCTCAACTTTGACCCCACAGAATCACTACCTACTGAAAGGAGAGGAGGTTTCAGCCCACATGGCTCATTCATCTTTAAATCTTTTCTTCGATCTTTCCTTTTTAAAACCAGTAGTGCTGACAACTGCACTGAGTGTTAGTTGAGTGAGTAGCCTTAATTTATCTTATTAGAATCTGAGCCCCAACCACCAACCTCATTTCACCTCAGACCCTTTCCCCACATTTATTAAAAATGACTTATGTTCCTCTCAGATAATTTGCATAGAAGAGATATGTCAAGTGCTTAAGTGCGACGGATCCTGAATTCAATAAATCCATATCAAAATTTTCACAATCTCATAACATTAAAACTTAATTTTAAATAGATAATGAGAAAAGTCCCTGTATTATAAATAAGAACTCTAAGTAGCTGTACTGAGAAATTTCATTTTGCACAATGACAGACTATGTAGTTGCATAATATTGAGATTTACTGATTCTTCTTTCGTGTTTTGGTGCAAAATAAGAAAAATTGCACTGACCACAACTACATCTAGAGCAGATTTTGATTGATATATTTGGAGTAATAGACCCAACATTTGAGAATTTTTTGCAAGGACCAGATACAACTTTAATAATAGGTACATAACTGTCTCATAGGCCATGCATTTAGTATCTCCTTATCCTTAAAGGATATTTAAATAAGTAATTTTTTTAAAAAAACTGTTTAATTTTTGCACTGGTAGAACGTATACAGACATACTCCTCTTTGTTAAAGTCAATGGCAGTCTCACTTCAACTTGTAGTCTTAGTTTATATTCTCCAGGGATTTTCATTAAGGAAGGTAAAGCTGGAAACTGAAACACGCTCATGAGAATCCAAAAGTGTCTAGGGTCAAAAAATGTCTTTATGATAAGCAAGACTCAGCTTCATCCTACTTCAGTTCTTGCAAGTTGTTCTGAGGTAGTTCTACTTTCTTCTACAGTCACCTGAGAAATCAAATGGATATGCCTGGACAGAGTTTCATCTTTCATAATATCAGTGTCAAAGTTAATGGATAGATTGCCCTTCAGATGCCTGAGTCTCCTCACTGACTATCGAAGAGCACAAACGTTTTATAGCGATTATATCAGCTTAAGATAACTAATACTAGGTGACGAATCCAGCCCTAAACCACTTGAATGTTGAAACCTCTCTGGAGCTTTGTAGGCTCTTACTATTCCAATGGAGGAGTTATGCTGTCACTGATGGAACACTGACCTATAATGCAAGAATGAACTAAGGATGACTTGTCAAGTATACAATATCTCTATTATAATAGTCCAAGTCTGTAAGTACAGACTTGACTGATCTCATCTGTAGAACAGATTTAGCTCTAAGGTGAACATGCAGAGATCCCTGAAAGTCCAGAAGAAGCTGGCTGCTCCACCTGAGAAATGGTAAGAAGCAGCTCCAGCTCTGCATTATTGCCATCTTTAATGGGTTAAACCAGTAGCAAATTTACAAATGCAGATTCAAGATAAGACTGATATTGAAGGAACAATCTTGCTTACAGATATTGAGCATCCCTGTTCCTTTGGTAAACAAAAGTCACTAATAAGGATTTGATAAAAAACAAAAAGTTTTTACATTTGCATAGGCATAATTTCCCTTGTAAATGAAAGAAAAATTATTTAATTTTTATTGAATATTAAATATATTGAATATTTTTATTGAATGTTAAGTATATTACTTGAGGAAAAACCACTATTCTCAGACAGAAGCATCTTTGTTGCCAATATTTTGAAAGTATGTTGTATAAACAACAAAACCAAGTTTTTATAGTCTAGTTCTCATTGCTCTTGTCAGTTTTACCTTTTTTTTTTCAAGGTAACATTCAATCTTCCAGCTAAAGTTAAATGTAAAGATGCATTTAAGATTAATTATTAGGAAAGTAAAGTGCTTAACTTTTTTTGAACTGATTGCTGATAAAAAGCCTTTCAATATCACTTAGTCTGCACTCTAAACACTCGATGGGAAGGAGATACAAGTCCTCCCTCACTATAACGAGAAGGGGCTGGCTGGCTGTGCTCTGAAGTTGCTGTCCCACAGGCTACAGCTGACAAGATCCCTGTATTATCTGTTCTGCAAGTGGAGCACTCATACTTATCATTACAGGAGCTATCACTATTACTTTTTCCCATATCACATTTAAGGAGACTGCTTAAGCTGTCCACTTCTTCCTCCAATTCAAATGTGACGTTAAACGTGGGTATTTGTATTCACAATTGACATAGCTGAAATACAGAAAGAAATTATTTGTAGTGTTTGGCAACAGAACCATTTTGTGATTTGTTGGGCAGTAACAACGTCATCAGATTTTGTACCCTTATTTATAAAACACATACATATATATACATATGTCATTAGCTGCATTTGGAACAGGCTGCCATGAAAAAAAGAAAGCCCATTGAAAAGTATGTACATGAAAAGTGGAGAAAAAGAATCACAAGTCTACCCAACAATCTTTACACTTTCTGTGATGTGAATTCTCTAGTAATAGGAAATGGAATTATGCTGGTTAAGATGCATTTAATAATACCATTCTCACAATATTTTCAGAAAAAAGCAGAATACGGGTAAATGAAAGGGTAGGGCTGTCTGTATTATTCAGTACCTTCTATTACATTTATGGTCCTTGCTGGTCTTTTCCAACCATTTGAATTAACACAGAAATACGGATGTGTCTAGGCAAATGAAATTATGTATAAAACAATCTCAAAAATGAAATGCTCTGTCTCTTAGAGTTTCTCTAAAGGCACTTGTAAAGCACGCATCTAAAATGTTATTTAGCCATCTGAAATATGTTTTTATCAATGAACTTGCTCAAAAATTAGAAAACTGGCAAAAAATTCTGTGTAAGTCTAGAGAGTTCATAATTTTTGCTTTATTTGATAACTTCTATAAAAATATTGAATGCATGAATAGTTTAATTTCTATCATTATTCAGTATTTCAACCTTTGAGGATTGTTGCACTTCTTATTTTCCTTGTCTTTTTCTTCTACCTTCCACTCTCTATTTCTGTGTATTTTGTTTCTTTAATATGCTTTGACACATAGAAAATGGAAAATCTTTGTTTCTTTGCAAGCTAGAAGGGTCAAAATAATGTGAAACCAAAAGTAAAAAAAATAATATTCCATTCCTCTAAAAAATAGAAAAGCCTCAAAAATTTATAATTGGGCCAAAAGTCTGTTTTATAAATACCTATTCTTTTTTCTTTCAGTCTGTGGACATAATATTTTAGACATTATTCCACTTTTTGGTAAGAATTTTGATACCATTGATAAAAATTGATAGCTAAAAGCATTAAAAGAAATAAATTCCCAAGTAAATTGTTTTCAATTTACAAATTGTATCATATTGCTTGAACACATGAATATAAAGCTGATAACTGAAGATTGGAAATACCTTTTGTAGATTAACTTGAAACTAACATTGACCATGTCTTAGAGCTCAGAACAGGTAGTTCTAAAAATTTATTCGGCTTTCCCCTGCAGATGTGAAGTGCAATGCAATCTGCCTCATGTACAGGGAAGAAAGTGCATAGAGCCAAGCACAGGTGGGTTTTACAGCTGGGAAAACCAGCAGGAAACCAGCACATGGACCTACATGCTGCCACTCTGCAGGGCTCAGGCTGGCTGTGCTGTGCCATCCCTGCCCTGGGTACCCCAAAGGGACAGTCCTGTGGCGGCAGCTGCGCCCATGACAAGCTCTCCAGAGGTGCCCAAGGGATTTCAAATTGATGTTGCCTTTTGGCTTTGGCTGTACAGCTATCTAAAATCCCACAGCTTTGGAAGGGAAGCACATAATCTAGGAAGGCTGGCTGTACCTATACCCCACCTCCCTCTCCATCCTGCTTTGCAGCACAGGGCTAACCCTTGTGGTGGTGTGGAGGAGCAGGTGGCAGCTATCTAATGTCTGGCTATGAAGCCACATGGACACATTTTTCCTGCATGCAGACACCCCAGGGTCTTCTGCCTTCAGCACAGGCCCATCTGCTGCTCTCTGCTCCACATGCCGTAGAGGATACTAGTGCTTAAATGTGGGAGTGCGTTTTTCAATTTTAAGTTTAATTCATAAGTTAATGTTCTTTTGTAAACTGGTTTGTTCTCTGTACCCCTTTGTTACCCACTTGTTGGTTTATCCCTATTTTTTCCCCAGTGACAGTTCTGTGATTGGTTCTGTATTCTCCCTAAGTTTTTCCCCTCCAGAGACAGTTAACTGTCCATCACCTCATGGATAGCTTCCTGTTGCTGTCTATCATTTTTGGGGTCGTTCCCCACTTCTGGAAGATTCTGGGAGAGGCGTCGAGTGATTGGACAGAATCCTGATTGTCACCTTCTAATATTCATTGTATAGTTGTTTTATATGTTTGTTTATGATATGAGCCACCTCCCTGTAAAACCTTATGGGTCCCCTCTCTGTGTAACACCCCCAGTTATAAGGTCTCACCTGAGAGTTAACCGGGGTCTTTGGCACACTGACACCCGAGGTGAGGACCCCACGCCGGGGTTCCAATAAACTCGTTGTGACCCAGCTTCTCCGGAGTCCCCCCATTTTCATCCTCCAGCCATCACCACGCAGGAGCAGCTGAGTGGAAAAGATCCCACTGGAGTGTTACCTGTGCCGAGGTTAGCCGGCTTGAGAAACAGGCACAGTAACACTTAAAATCATGGGCAATAACACTGACACACTTACCTGGGACCAGCTGACATCATGCTGTGGGAGCTATGCTCTTCCTCAAAAACTTCAGTGTCTGTCCCAGGTTACGAACATGCTTTTGAACTATACTAGAATTGAAGGATTTAAAATTATTATTTAATTTATATTTTGATGATTTTCTTGGAAATACACTGTATATCCAAGTACTATGCTGCTCTCTCTGAGGCTTCAATTTTGGGACAAATTCAGATATAAACTCCCTATTTTTCTCCTTCTGTAGATGACTAAACCAAAACAGACCAGCAACTCAGAGGAGAAATCTACCAGGTATGCTTCAAATGTGGTACTACAAATATAGAAAAACTACATTTCAGCTATTATATTATAATCTTATGCTACTTTGATCAGTTTAGGCTTAAATAAATCAAGACAGAAAACAAAGACCAATATTTAAATTAATCTCTAATATTCTGGGTTATGATCTTCACCTGTGGAGTTTAACACTGATTTTAGCTAGTCTTGGACTGCTTTTCAGAATACCACCTCTTTGTGAAGCCTTCATCTCCTTAACCATACCTAGGATCTCCTAAGAACAGGTACGTGGGAAGAATCACATTCTGCCACTTACGAAAAGACAAAGTTTGTGTGTGTTGATACATGAATGAGGAAGTACCAAATCCAATACAATTTCAGCAAATAGAAATTACATCTGTCTGCTTTCCTGACTTTTTAAAATAACACTAAGCTGAGCAGATGATACTCCTCTAGAAGTTCTGAAGGTTACAGACTCACCCTTGGTATCATATATCATGCAGAAGAAAATGTGGAATAGGCAACCATATATTAAGTACTAGATTTCCCATAAAAGGAAACATTTTCAGCTGATCTGTTGTTATGTCTTTAATTAGCAGTTTTCCATTTTTTTAATCTAAAAATTTATTGCATTTGAGATTTTCTTCTTTCTTTCTTTCTTTCTTTCTTTCTTTCTTTCTTTCTTTCTTTCTTTCTTTCTTTCTTTCTTTCTTTCTTTCTTTCTTTCTTTCTTTCTTTCTTTCTTTCTTTCTTTCTTTCTTTCTTTTTCTTTCTTTCTTTCT
>JANPWX010019747.1:91414-150835 GCA_024734555.1 Trochalopteron elliotii | reverse complement strand
CCTTCCTTCCTTCCTTCCTTCCTTCCTTCCTTCCTTCCTTCCTGCCTCTCTCATTCATTTTCTCATTCTTTCATTCTCTCATTCTTTTTCTCTCATTTTCTCTTTGTCTCTTTCTCTCTTGATTTTTCTTTATTTTTCTCTCTTCCTCTCTCTTTCCCTCTGTTTTTTTTTTCCATTGGAGGAATAATTGCAGTTCTTTTCAAATCTCCTAGGAAATTTTTCAGCTATGTAAAGTTATAACAAGATGTGACATCCAGTCCTAGCTAATCAGTGTTCAACACAGACCCACTACTGCAGTGCAGGGGGTGGCACTTTCAATTTGCCCGTGACACTGACCAGGTTTTTAAGGAACAGTGAGTGAAGGGAGAAAATAGCATAAAAATGCTTAAATTTTTATAGAAAAGGTATAACTTTGTAAGAAAGCACTATCATAAATTCAAAAAAAGTATATCTTAATGATACACTTAGAGTAAATCATTTGCCTTGAGAGACAGGAGGTCTCTGGTGACCTGTATGGCAGCCACAAGAGACTACCAGGCTAGCTACTTTCAGCTAAATGTACTCTCATATTAATATTTTAAAATGCCATAATGCCTCTCTGAAAACCTCAGAGGACAGATACATCAATTTGCGAGGTCTTCACTCCAGGAAATAGAAACAGGGATAATCTGCCATTAAAAGAAATAGTTCATTATGTCTGCTTCTTGGGAGCACATAAACTATGTCCCTCACATACTTATGTTGCAAATCCTCACTTTAATGTGAAGGGAAACACCATGCCCCAGAGCTTTATTGTCCCACTGTTTATTAGTACAAAAAGGTTTCTTGTGGTATGAAATCTTAAGCTTGTTGCAGTAATCAATCAGCTTCAAAGAGTCTCTTCCTTAAGCCAGAATCATTACAAATAAATCAATTAAACATAAAGTTTCTATTTTCAGGAGGATCACAATACAGAAAACCAGAAGTGCATCAGCGCACCATTGTTAGAGAAAGGGATTTTACTAGGTTGAACTCTTTTTTTTCCCTCTTTTTTTTTTTTTTTGTTTATTTGCTTGGTTTCATTTTTTTGTTGCAAAGAGCAAGAGATTTATTTTTTATTCTAGTTAAATCCAGAGTATTCCCCTCTTTAGTGCCTATTTCAATATGGGAATTTATATATTTATGTGAAAAATAAAAACTACTTAATTTATCTAGATATAGAAAGGAACAAGACATTAAATTGCATTGCTTTGCTTATTAAGGACACAAAAACCAGAAAGAAAAGAAATGAAATGAAATGAAATGAAATGAAATGAAATGAAATGAAATGAAATGTGTGAATGAAAACAACAATTATTTTATTGGTTTATCTCCCAGAGGAGGTACCAGATATTAGGACATATATGGATTTTTTTTATCCTTGAGGATTTTTTGTTTACTGATGTTCAAATATGTTCCTGATAATTCCCATGGCATGAAACAAAAATCATCAGGGACACCAATATTCACTCTATTCTATTCTATTCTAGTCTAGTCTAGTCTAGTCTAGTCTAGTCTAGTCTAGTCTAGTCTATTCTGTTCTGTTCTGTTCTATTCTATTCTATTCTATTCTATTCTATTCTATTCTATTCTATTCTATTCTATTCTATTCTATTCTATTCTATTCTATTCTATTCTATTCTATTCTATTCCTTTTATTCTATTTACCAGTTTAATAATATCATCACCTTTCTTCAGTGTGTAAACTGGCTACTCATTAAAATATTTTGATTAGCTGGATTTTTATTTTCTGGGAAATGGATGGGTGTGCAGCTCTTTAAAAACACATACATACCTGTTATGCTTATTTTCATCAAGGACATGTCAAGAAGGAGCCTTTTTTGACTTAATATGGGAGGTGATGATCTGATCCTGAGATACGTGATGATCTGAAATTTCAAATTTCGTATGGTTGTATACTGACTGCTAATTGCAAAATACTTTTGGCCTATATTCTACATGTCAATGTGCTGAGGAAAAAAGCTGGTTTTAAGTCAAATAGAGCTGCTGCCTTTGAGCTGCTTCTGCTGTGCAGGTTGGAAACTATGTTTAAAGGATTCAGAAAAAGCAGAGAGGACAGCCTTTGATGGAAACACTCCCCCTCATAACTACAGCCAGTTGCTATTTCTGACACACAGATATCCTGTGGATAAAGCAGATGCATGGTCACGCATGGCTGCTGGGCATAGTCTTGTTTTTCTGTGTAGGCAACCTGAGATTTACTGAGTAGGGCCTCAGGTCTGATTTATAACAACTATTAGTGATTACAGCAGAACTGTACTCCAAAATCTAGGCTGAAGGCTTGCGGAATCAGATGTCTAAATAAATCGATCATTTTTGTTTGACTTGCAGTTTAGACTCGGTTTTGACAATTTTCTCCATGAACAAATTCAAAAAAATATTTTGTTTTGGATCAGCTCAAACAAAATTGTCATGTTTATTTACTGCACTGATGTCAAACATTTTGTTCCAATAAATCAGCCAGCTGTATCTGTCTGAGCACCTAGTATTGAGGAAATTTCAAACTGAACTTAGAGGCTGAGTTCCTTGAAGAATACATCTTCCACTGCCAAAAGCGACTTTCTCCTGAAAAATGATGCATTATCAACTCCAACAATGCTGTTGCAATATAGAAGATGGCTCTTGACCTGGTGGAAAAAGGGAAAAACTGTTTAAATTGCAGTTTTCATTCGCGGCCCTTAACAGGTTTTCCTAGTTTTGGACAATAATCACACTTACCTGCCAAAGGTAATTTCTAAGCCTACATCAATCTGACCAATTTTGCAGCAGTGTTTTCCCTTGATACAGGTGGAGCTCAGGATGGGTATGTTCATCAGTCAACTTAGTTAATTCCTAATGCTACATAAAATAAATCACTCTTAAAGAAACAGCTCCTAAAGTTCCTAATTTTTTATTTTATTCCAAGCAAGGTAATCTCCAATCAAATTGCATTCTGCCTGTAGTAAAATGAAAACTCAGGTTAGCAGTATTACCTGGATATTAGGCACAAACTATGTTTGTGGTATTCTTACCTTTTTATCCCACACAGACATATTTCAGAGAAACACAGAAGAATGGGCCTAGTCCAAATAAATTCAAAGACTATATAGTCTTGCAGAGAGGGGGAACTGCTTAGATAGTGCAGCTATCATCTTGTAAATATTTTCAGAAAGAATAAAAATCCTGGATGGAAAGCAAAGGCATGTATTTCCTGTCTCCTTTAGCCCTGATGGACATTTGTTGGAAAAAATTAAAATCGTTCTAATGATGGAGATCCTCAGTCCTGCAGAATTCAGTACCAAAAAGTACATCAGTACAAACTGCTGGCCTTAGTCTGCTGGAAAGATTTTCTAGTGCCAGGAAATCAAGCCTGAATGAATTAATTTATATTCTCAGTGAAATCCCCACAGAGGATCATGTTCTTTGCCTACCATCTTTCTCTTGGAACAAGATCTTCAGAGTGTCTAGGGAATTTTCATTCTTGAAAATTTTAAGTCTGGACTATAAAAAGTCCTCAACATTCTGGCCTGAACTCAGTACTGACCATGTTTTTGGGTGCAGGTTGTACAAGATGCCCTCCCAAGGTCCACTCCAGACTAAAAATTTTTGTTATTTTACAGCTCTAGCACCTGCACTAAAAGAAAGACAAAGACACACAAGGGTATTCCAGGAATTATCACAGAAGTGGAGTTCCTGCCAGGATTCCTACTTTTTATAGTGCTGTTTTGCTGATCCTGGCAAGACAGTGGACAAAAATATTGCTATGAGTAAAAAAATTGCTGTGAATTAACACAATCAATCAAGCAATTAATTAGTCCCTTCTATAATGACGAAGAGTAGAAACAAAGAAAGATGAGACAATATTTGTGTAAAACATATGTGCCATGTAAAGAGCAAAAAATATTCAATCTTCTTACAGCTACCACAATTTATCAGTTTACCTAGTCATGTGTCTGTGATTGCAATGCTTGTAAAATGGCAGCACTGAAAATAGCTGGCCCCAGAGGGCTTTCTAGGCTATTGATGCCAAAGAATTAATTTGCACTGAGATATGAAATCAAGGTTTTGTTTCAAGTTAAAAGGAGAATAAAATAACATAGTAGTAAATCTGTGTGAAAGGAACCAGCATCACAGCAAAACTATCTTCCTTATGAAAAACAAAATGAGCTAAAACTGTTTAGTTATATCCACTAGTTCCTTGACACATAATACACTGTGCATATGGTGAGATGTCAAAATGCTCTTCCAGACCCACAAAAGAAACAAAGGTACAGAAAACCCACTTACTGTAACAGTAATACTTCCAGAGGTTTGGCACTAGTTCTGTCACTCTGTTCAGAGAAACATATAAGCATTCAGCTACATTTTCCTTTGAGTTACCAGATGGTCCTTCTACGAGAGAAAAAATATCTTTGAATTAATAACATACTTGCTCTATTTGCTTACTTCTCTGAGATAAGATTGCATCAGAAGCTCTAATTACTATAACACACTTGCTCTGATAAACAAAACAAGTTAGGAATAGAAAGAAAATAGACTTATGGTCATGTTAGAAGGCTTGTTGCATGCTTTGTCTGAATGCTTGAAAGGCTTCCACAGATCTATCACCTTTGGAATGCTGGATCTTCTGACCCTACCACTATAAAAAACCCTCTCCATGGAGCTGAGTGATAATAGAGAATTTCTTTAATTAACACAAGGTACCATTTTACTTTCAGGGCCATGTACTTTATTTATTTATGGGAAACTTATTATTTTCTTAAGTGCAGTCTTATTATAGACTGCACTTAGCTGTCCCTTTTCTAAAGCTAGGAAGAGTAGTATATCTACAAGCTAGGGTCTCTTGTTTGCAGCAGTCTGAAGCATGCCTTGTTCATGTATCTATGAGGTAAGATCTCTATTTCTAAAATAAATGCTCTCTTCTTCAAGATGATTTTGACATTGCTATGAAGAATTGCTGGTCTTCTGAGAACACTCTGAGAACTGTCTAGTAGATTAATGTTAATTTAGAAAAATTCTAACTGGAAACTTTTGCCTTCATTGCCATGACAAACCTCTCTATTTGATGTTTTTAGATCCATAATATATGTTTTTCTCCTATGGGTTCACTTCCATAAAAGAGAATTTAGTTCTGTATCATTGAATAGTAGAACATTAGAATATATAACAGATTCTTCAGATCTTGCCTGTGAAGATGACATCTTTCTAATTTTTTTGCATACGTTTTTCCACTTTTGATGATAAGGATTTTATGTGAAAGTCATCTATTAGGGGAAAATCGTCCATTGGTTTCTGAAGTTTTTATATCAGCATTGATCAGATTATTAGAAAAATAAAACCCACTTTGCTTAGAAATAGTGGGGGGAAAAATTCACAAGGGCTGTTACTGTGGTATTCTTCCAATGGCTCTTGTAGTTCAGTCATGTACCCCATCATCTCACTGCATGCAATAGAGCCATTAATTTCATCAATTTTCTTTTCAAAATGTTTCTGCCTTTTGTTTATCAACTCTGGTACATGCTTTCCCTGAGCTTGGCTCATGCACCTCAAGGAAGTTCTCATTGTCTTTGAGCAGAAGACAGACGGAGGAGCAAGGGCACTTGTTATGTTGTCTCAGCTGTCCAAGCATCTGAATCTACTGCATTTAAGTCAAGGAATTCTTGCTGGAAACTATTATTCTGTTACCTTGAAGTGTGGTTGACAAAGCAAAACCTGAGCACGTAAAACTACTCATTTGTCATATTCAGAATGATGCCTTAAATTTTAGCTTTCTTATTTTCCAGATTCTGTATTGCATTAGTATATAACTCTGAACTTCATATAAAGTGTTAGCAAGTTCTCCTCACAGGATAGTTAGACAAAACAATCCTTTTCAGCCTGAGAACCAAGGACACTGTTGCAGATTCAGGCTTGAAAAGTATAAACAACACTGAATTGAGGAGAGCAAACTGTGAGGATGGGACTTCATAACCTGAAGCTATAATTGGACAATTAACCCCAATAATGGACCAAGAAGAGTAAAAACTTGAGACCTGTCATCCATCTTGGGTGTGTCCTTGGGCTCTTGTACCTTGGGCCCAAGGTGTATCCTTTGAAGGCTTTTTTAATAAATACCTACTTTATTCCTTTAACACTGTCTAGCCTCTGTTCTGGGTAGCCTCTCAAGGCATGAAGAATATATATTTTTATAAAATATATAAGTGAAGGTAAAGGGGTATTGCATAAAATATAAATGAAGATTAGATAAGAAAATTTATTTTAATATCAGCCTGCTGATATTGAATATAATATCAACTGTTATTTCTAGAAAAAACATTTTTAATGTTTTAATGAAGGGTTTTAGAAGAGCATCATAACCAAAGATACTCTTTCAACCAAATTTTTGCTTGGTTTTTCAGAGATCTAAGACCCATTTAATCTTTCTGAATTTCTCTTAAATTCACTGTTTTATTTGGAGAATGGCTTTAATTAACATAAGGCTTTTTCCTTCCTGTATTAATGTAAATGTTTCTCTTCCCAGTACACCCCTCCATGGTACTTAAGCAGTTATTAAATAGCTCCCTGTTTATACAGAGTGCAAGACTTCCTACTATCTGTAGTGTCACTTTAGTTTTTTCAGTCTAGCATGTGGCAGTTGTGATATGTATAAACCCACTACAAAAAACTGTACAGTAAAGTCAAACATAATTCAAATTACTAAACAGGCTAATTTGATATAGTTTATGATTTGCTGCTGACTGAGACCCTACCTGTTGACAGAAAAATATTTTGGGATGACAACTAAAATGGCATGATTGTTACCCAAACCATTTTTAAATAACCACCTTTATTCTGCTAGAATAAAGGTACACTGAGGAGAAATACACCTGGACCCTGGTTTTTCAAACACAGGAACTGACTTAGATCTTTACTAACATATTATTAATGCCTTCACACAGGCAGACTCCTCACCTGCAGGCAGCAAAGTACAGCAATTTGTTATCTAAGAAGTAAATTAGAAATTTTGATTCTTTAGGCATTATCTGAAGTAAATAGATACACAACATGAAAGATCATTAAGGGCCACATTGCTATGAAACTGTATCCTTATGGAATGAAGGGCACTTAGTGTCTGCAAAAGTATCAACATCTGGTGCACAACATGAAGTGGAAGAGGTGGATCATTTGGTTCTACATTGTGAACTGCCCTGGCAGCCTTCGGAAAAATAATAGAGATGTTACTAAAATGACTTGTGGCAAGGGGCCAAATGCTGATATTTTTCACACAGCTGGACCTACCACTTAACCCAATGAAGTTTGCATGAATTTCAGTACGGGGCATGAATCTATCTATTTATTATATCTCCATTTTAATAAAGTGTTTGACCTTGTACTTTCTAAGCTTTGAATAAAATCTATTTGATTCACTGAAAAGCTAAGCTTGCTACAGACATCTTATGAAGTTTGGTATTATTCAGTGCTGTCTTCATTTTGCTGCATATAATGGTCCTATTTTTCACCATTCATGAATTATGTAGGTCAGTACACAGACATGCCAGGAAAACCTTTCTAGCACCCCATACAATCATGTATTTTGTATATATAATGACATACGTTATTGTGATTCTCCCAGAAATATTTCGGGGAATTGCTAGAATGTTAAAATGACTATTTTTGTCTCCCTCTGTATTGTCAAGTGAATTAGTTCTCATGAATGCCACTGTGCAGAGATAGAGAAGGAGTAAAATAAAATAGGGGGAGAGGTGCGAAACTATATGCTTGGCCAAAAATAGCTTTGCTACATATAAAACATACTGCTGTGTTATGGTTTGATTTTGTAGGTTTATGGGTTTGTATATTCAAGGCTGAGAATTGTTGTTCATTGTAAAGATATAAATGGAAAAGTTATTAGAAATCTTCCTGTGCAATAATAAATTAAATAAAAGAGAGCAAATAAAAGCCTGCCCTCATCACATGTTCACTGATTTTTTGCAAAATTTCAATCGTGGTTCATAAGCATTGTTACTGGTAGACTAGTTGACACTAAGAATCAACCATTTCTGGGTTCTGGGATGTTAAAATATTGCTACCAGTGAGACTAAGGCAAAGATGGGGAACAATTACTTTCAAAGCTAGAAAGGTTTTTGGATCATAATTGCTCTTTGTCCATGCTTCCAAATTTCAAATTTTGTTTAATTTTGATTATTCACTTCATACCATAACACATAAGCCCTGAGAAATTGCCTAACTACTGATCTTTTAATTGTCTCTGAAGTGTTTTTCTATCAGGTGAATTAATGGAAGGGATAGGTTAGTATTTTTTTCACAATTTTTTCATTAATTAGGGAATGAAAGACAAAATTTCGTGTCTTGAGAAAGAGACAGATGCTCATTTCTTTAATTTTTTAAATGTGTTTTAAGGAATAAGGAATATTCAGAAACTAGTCAGGACCCAAAAACATGTTTTTCTGTGAGTAACATAGCAAACTGACAATGAGGTGGATAAAAGATTTTTTTATGTACAACACTTAAAAGTTGATGCATTCTTGTCTGAAACAGATCTCAACCAGCCTTAAGCATATATGCTAATATATTTTTAAGCATTTGGTTTGACATAACGTTTTAGGATTTATTGTGTAGAATTTTTCGAAGTTTTGAAAACCTACAAATCACTGCTTTAGGAACAAAGCTCTGAAACAAATCTGTGATATATTTACACTACACAAAGCTGTGTGTGAAGATGTTGCTGGAACATTGTTTGCTTGTTTAGTCTGACAGCACTAAATATAGAAACCATAACTACTCAAGTTCATCCTTGTTAGCATGGTTCATGCATAAAGATTTCCTGGCTGATTGTGACCACCAGCACACATTTTCTGATGCTACTATGAGCCATCAGTCATTATCAGCTTTCAAGCCATTATGTACAGTTAAATACAGACACAGCCATCTAAATCTACAGTCCAGAGAAGTTTGGAAATTCCATTTTTTACCAATCATTGTAACGAAGAAGTAGATCACCCTTTCAGTCTATTCAATGAAAATCACTGTTAATACTTGTTAGAAAGGTGCTGACCAGATGAGACAAACACAGGTGGCACAAGGAGAAGAAAATCACGTACATTTTCTTGTTCAAACCTAGAGGGTTCATCTGTCTCCTTACTCTTCTCTCTATTTACCTCCATAAAAGAAATGTTTTTTAGACATAAACTCACATATACAATGTGAAAAGCTCAGACTCTGACCCTTATAGTTTGTTTAGATATGCAGATTGTCAATGATTTTATATGCAATACATACCTGCATCTTTTTTTACTTTTTTTTTTTTTTTTTAAATCTTTGAGTGATAACAGCATTCAAATATTTGTGATCTCATTTTTTTGGATACAGAATCCTCCAGTCCAGTCTTCAAGGTGTCCTATGACATATACTCACTCTTCTGACCTCAAAATTGGTTTTTCTAAGTTCAAAACATTCAGGGAGGTTCACCACCTCTTTAAATGTCTGTAACTATTGTTTTATAAGTCAAAGTGGTTTTACTTGGTTTTAGTATATAATTTAATTAACAGAGGTCACCAAGGAATCCAATACTTGTCAACAGCCACTTTTCACGTGAGGCTGTACAGCCACGGGATATAACATCCAGCCTCTGTCAGGATTGAATTAGAGACTTCTCTCTCCTTCTGTCTTTTAAACTTTAAAATTTCAGAAAACCACCACTGGAACCTTTTCCTTCATGCTTTCATCCCTGTCATATTCTATCAAAGTCACTTTCAAAGGCAGCTGTGCACTACTGAAAATCAAAGCAGTATCCAGACTAGTGGTGAGGACTGCCAGTTTCTTAGAAAAGCCAGACTAATCTGTCTCTGCATGAAAAAGATAATAAATGCATCTAGTTATTTTATTATTTCACAGCTAAAGCTACAGTATCTGAAAATAAACAGATGTGCTTTGGCAAATATATTTATATTTAGACCACAGAAAAAAGGAATATTCTGTGAATAAGCACAATTGTTTAGCAAAACTGAAATCTCCTAAAAGATCATGAACATGACCTTTTAGCATGGTTTATTGCTTGTAAAATGTGCTGAATGTAAGAACATCTTGGATACTCAGTTCAGGTCTTAACTGTTTTGAGATTTATTTTGAAGCAACTAATAATATAAAGCTGCTACAGGTCTTCAGGTATGACACAATTGAAATATGGGGAAAGAGTGTGTATATTAAATTTAGTCATCAAAGATAATTATGAAAATTTATTTCACAAAATAACACTGGAAAAAGAAACATGTAACATTGACTTTGTTGTCTCTAATGGTCCATCCTGTGTGGTTTTCTGTCTTTTGAGTGAAATGGTGCTTCAGTTTAGATGGATGTAAGTTATATTTAAAAGTAAAGCATGGGATTTTATTAGAAATTTGCCTGAGTTCACCTGCTGTCTTCCCTATGAAGTTGTGACACTTTACAGTTTTACAATTAGCCTTTTCCCAGGGGCATTCTCTTATATGGTGATGATAAAGCATTCCTGTGTCTGGAAACAAAATAATGCTAATGTAGTAACAACAAGAAAAAAAATGGTGTTTCTAGAAATACTCCATATTTTAGTTTACTTATCTGTAGAATTTCACCTTGATATTTGACCCTGTTTTCTTGCATCATTTTTAGTGAAATAACACACTATTCCTACATTTCTTTTCCACTTACGTAAGCAATTGTTCAGTGTAATTAGAAATTATGCTTCAGCTGAATAAAAATTTTTTGGCTCATACCTAGTATCACAGCAAACAGGGATAATTGCTCCTTTTTCATTCTCTGGCTGTCAGCTGAGCTTGCCTCTCTGTTTCTTTTTTTTTCAGCATTCTGTCGTTATGAGTCTCTCTTTAATCATCTCTGAGGTAGATTGGATCTTCTTTCTTCAAAGGAGGAGTCAGAAACGCAAAAGGTCTCTGAGTTCATTTTAGCAGTTTTTACTGTCTACTTGTAAGGCCTCATTCTGCAAGTGGTGCACCATTCTGCTTTTTATTTTCTTTCTTTCTCTCTCCTCTTTTTTGAGTGGAAGTGTGGCTTGTTTTTACCTTCATCAACCAGTGAGTTGCAAGGGAGCAGCCCTGTTAAAAAGGAGACTCCTGTGATAGTTCCCAGAGTATATCACTGAGTGAAAATTATTAGCCTCTGACATACTGGAGGTCAGTCCAAATGATGTAGTAGTCCCCTTGGACTTCAGCTTTATAGGACTATTATTTTAACACAAATTATGAATAAAACTCTATCTTTCATACTTTTCATGGTGAGGGATGGTAAAGTAAGATGTGTTATTCAGTTGATTCATTAAGAGAAGGCCTACAGATTCAAGAAAAAATTGTGAGTTAATTGGATCCCTATCCATAGCTACAGTAGAACGAGGAGGATTTGCATGTTAATCTACGCAAATTGTGCAGATAAACAAAACTGGACATTGGACTTTATTCGGAGGAGTGTAGCTAGCAGAATGAAGACAGGTGTTGGTCTGTGTTCACCTTCAGTGAGGCCACTCCTGGAATAAGGAGTCCACTTTTGGGACTACTGGTTCAAGAGGTGTTTTGAAAAATGGAAAAAATCCACCAGAGAGCAGCCAGTATAGCTAAAGGCCTGTAGAGGATGGGGATTGGGTCACTGGACTGGCTAGTTGGGTGAAGAGGAGACTGAAGAGGCTGGTAATAGCATTTTACTGTTACCCAAAAGGTTCCCAGTGACAGAACCAAGTTCTTCTTCCAGAGGAAAACAGCAAGAAGAATGAGCCATGGTGGATTTTTCACTAAGAAATCTACCTAGGAAAATGATGAAGTCTCTTTAAAATAGTGAAGAATCATATTTCAGAGAATAATGAAGAATCCCAAGTTTTTTGAGATTCATATGAAGAAAATTGTCGCAGTCCTGCTTCACAGAGAAGTCTGGACCTGCAGAGGTTCTTTTCAAGTAAAGTTTGTGTGTCTCCATGGCAATTACTTTGCTAATATTTGGAAATCCATTAGGCTGCATAAACCACTCTACATCACCATAAACAGTGAAGTATCAGACAGTAATGTAGTACTGCTCTAAATGGGGGATGTGCATCCATGAAAGTATCAGTTTTTGTAGGAAAACAAATGTGCAGGTAACAGTCCACTTAACTCCCTGTTAAATCTCCCTCCAAAGTTTTAACATTTCAAGGAAAATCAATGCCATGACTTTGACAAATTATCATTGTTTTAGCAATTCAGAAGAATGGTGTTGTTACATACTACATGTATGTAAGAAAATTAATTCCTCATGTAGAAATATTTTCAGATTAAAAGCTAATTTACACCACAAATGAGCCATAATTTTCTTAGATCATTTGGATGATTAAAAAAATTGAAACATTTCTTCTTTTTTTTGTTAATACAAGCTCAGCTTTCAGTCCTCAGTCACTTGAATTTATGTATGTGAAAAATTCTCAAAGAATAAGACAGAGTCATTCATATTGGTAAGCATGTGTATGGTCAGGTCCTAATGGACATGGACAGGCAGGCACAAGAGACGATATAAAATTTTAGCTTTTATAATGTCAGCCAACCTTTTGCCATGATTTGGCACACAAAGGATACTATGCCAAACAACTGCGAATACGAAAATGTGACAATGTGTAGTAAGATTTCTATGTCAAAACAACATCAAAACATTCAGAGGAGCCATTTATGATGTCAATGAAAGAAATACAATGCTACTAATTCATATTACTTCTCTTTTCCTTACTTAATTGTTTGTGCTTTCTCAATAGATAGCGCTGCCCTGGAACAATTTCTATTACTGTTCCCTTATAGGTCAAGCATGTGTAAGACACATCTGCATTTTAAAATGGAGTTTAAATCTGTGAAATTCTAGCTGTGACAACTCACAATATCTTCTGAAAACGATAGGGTAACAAGAAACAGGCTTTTTGAAATATGTGCTGCATAGGAAACTTGATTTTATTTTGAATCACAAATCAAAGCCTCCAGGAAGAATCTCAAGAAACAACCAGAGTCAAATGACAGATGTGAAAATGCTGTTGTAATTTAAGAGAATAAAATATTTCTCAGTCAGTGTTCCTATCAGACTGATTATTCTGATGCATAATATTCCATTTTAAATTCTATTTTCATAGATACAAAAGCAGTTTAAAATCTTTCAACTACTAGTTGACATAGTTAAACACAATATAGAACTCTGTGATGCCTTCAAGCAGCAGCCACAGTCAAGCAAAAGCCTGTCAGAAAATTGTCCTTGATTTTACATATGATTCCAGTATTCTTGAAGTAATATTGTGGTATTAATTTCTTAGTTTAAAGATAATTAAAATTCAGGATCATTATTATTATGTAGCCCTATAATATTAGGTAAAGGATATCCTCTTGAGGTTTTGCAGGAGTCAACTTAAGCAAGGAAATCCTAATTGATACTTTTACTGAATGCTTCAGTAATGGTGTTTTGCCTGTATTAGCAAGATACTGGGTCAATCAATTTGTAATGGTTAATGTTTTATCAAATGTATTACAATTATTTCACTTCATGATCAGCAATTCAAATCAGTTACAGAAGCTGAAGACTGTAAATTGCATCAGAAATGGAAATTTGTCTCTTTCAAATAAAAATATTATTTTTTTTTGTGCTTGTTATGTGCTGGTGAGAAGCAGTAAAAAAATTGTAGTATTGCTAATAGCATTTGAATAACTGCATTCTGTTTATCTGTCTTCCTCCAGCCATTTCAGATGAATTTTCTTGTCCATATCATCTGGCTTAAATTCCAGTGACTTCCCCAGACGATTCTTCTTTCCTCTTTCCTCACCTCGTTCAGACATTCACAAAGGCAAAAAGCTGAGAGAATAAATGGTCTTGTACCCTATTCTGAAGGTCAACAGATACAGGATTTGTAAGCCCAGTTGAGAAAAAATTCTGAAGTCAAGAGCTTTGGTAAAGTGTGCAACAGCACTTTAAATTGAACTTTGGCTCTATTTTAACGTATATAGAATGGATTCTGTTAAACTACAGTTTTCTGGAAGAGAATGCTTTTTTTCTCATAAGCAGCAGTATTAGGAGCCGTTATCTTGCATCCTTTTTTTTTGAAGCACTGCTGTCAGAACCTCTTCAAACTGAAACCCAAATGTTCTTAAAAGGCTATGGCTTGCAGGTGTTACCGTTTGGACATTTTAAGAAGCAGTTCAGAAACCTATGGATATTTCAGATATGTTCAATTCAACTACAACCCTGATTTTTTTTTCTCTCCATCTTCAGCTCTTTGTGTTTTTTTCTTTTGTGTCAATAAAAGTACATGTTTTGTGTGATTACGTTTTGGAACTGGGGAGCTAGAATTTAGCTGTGATGTGTAAAAGCAGTTCCTGAAAGTGACTCTTCACTGGTTTACTTAGAAGAAGTTTCTAGACTGCTTGGATTTCTAATATTGCAGCTAATTAAATCAAACATTTGTAAGTGATAATATCAGGAGGGATGCAAAAAAGAGCACAAACTTATCCCTTGAATGATTTTACTAAGTGAAAATAAATTGCAGTTTATGTGAGTAAAAATTAAAATTTCCATTTTTACCCTAAAAATATTTTTTTATTTTCAGGCACTGAGTTTTGAAAAAAAAAAAAGCATTGGTTTGCCTTTTTAATTATTCATGGAAATGGTATTAAGAGAATGGAAATAATTCTACTGATATATATGTTTTTAAAAGTATATTTTGTTGCTGTAAAAAGATACATGCTTAAGAAATATTATAAAAATAGTCCAAGGACAAGAAGTTAATGCTTACAGTTAAGAAATAGGAACAATCAAGAGAGATTTTAGTAATATTTTATCTGAATATCCCTGGCATGTTGTGTTTCATTTGTCTGACTGAGTTATTTAAACTCAATCATCACCACCCTACATATATAATATAGTCATTAAGTTAAAAGCAGAAATTCTCACTGAAAAGATTAGCTATATATTATTTTAATCACTAAAACGTATTGTATATTTTTTTGAATGGTTTTCCTGAGCACTTGGCTTATCCCCGTGATTTAAGTTTTGCATGTGTGCATAGGAAGAGAAATTAAAGAATTTAAGTGCTTTTCCACATTAAAAGCATTAGAAATATCAAATAGTGATGCTTATGTGAATCTCTCTCTGATTTATCTGAGGAGTTCCACTACAGAGATTTGTATCTTTCATACTTTTTTCTTCCTTCCCTCATCTTTCCTGTCTTCTCTGTGCCAGATCTATCTCCAGTACTTAAGGTTTTGCCTTGCTTTTAGTTCTTTATTTCTCAATATGTTCCCCTCTTTGAATATCCCTCTTGCTTTACACAGTCATCTTTTTCTTTAAATAGCTCACTGAACTGTAACTGTGTAGGAATTGATTGGGAGTACATCAATGGCTCAGTGCTCCACAGGGAACTACTGAGGGCCAAGTTATCACTATGCTCCAGCACAGCTGGTTCCTGTTCAATTGAGTCTGAGATGCTGTATAGGTAACATTAAAGTAAGTAAGCAATAAGCAGTGCTATAAGACCTTTGCATCTTATGGCTTTTCCTAGTGTAAAGGCAGCACTAACTTTAAAATAAATAAATAAATAAATAAATAAATAAATATATATATATATAAACAAGAACTACTATTGCTTGCCTAACTGTATGGACTGAGTGAATCCCTATATACTGAGCATGTTACTTTGCCTCTGGAGGTTGTAAGGCTATCAGCTAGCCCACATTGTGCGCTGCAGCTTGGCTGTGTGACCTGCTTGAGCCTGCCTGGGCTGAGGCACTACTATGGCTGGGAAATCAGTGCGTGGTGGAGTACTCCACCTGCCATGCAAACACAGATATTGCTACCACTGCCTTCTGCAGTCACTGGACCACATAGTTTTGGCAAAACAAGTTAGTGAGGGAAAGTTAAGGGCTTTGTAGCATAGTCTGGCATGACGTAGTGCAGTATGGTGTAGCATAGTATGGTCTGGTGTAGCACAGGGTGCTGTTAGTGAAGCAAAGTGATATAATGTGTTATAGTGTGATCTGATGGAGTATGGTGTAGTGTAGAATACTGTGGTGTGGTGTAGTCTGGTTTGGTGTAGTGTCAAATCATGACTTATGGAGTGAAATGGAGAAGTATAGCTCTAAACATATTCCTCTGTGATTTCTGTTATCCAACCTGAAACTGGGCTGCAGGTGATAAACCCAGATTTCAATCCATAGATCATGTTTGCTTTATCAGAGGTGCCATTTCAGTTCAAGAGACAAAATTACATAAAACTCAGTTCCAGGCATCTCCACAAATATCAGTATGTATCATGTACAGAAATGATCTTAATTGAGTGGAAAAAAATTGGATAATTTTAGGTGAGCAGGACAGGTTCCTTTTTATAGTCATTATTACACTAGAGTAATCTAGGGAAGCGGCAAGAACCACAGAACCAGAGGATCACAGAATCATTTAGTTTGGAAAAGACCTCTGAGATTATTGACTCCAACCTTTGCCCATCACCACCTTGTCAACCATGGTAGTAAGTGCCACATGTTTCTTCAGCATCTCCAGAGATGGTGATTCCGTTGCCTCCTGGGCAGTCTGTTCCTATGCTGACAACCCTTTCTGTGAAGAAATTCTTCCTGATGTCAGCCTGAATCTCCTCTGGCACAGCTTGAGTCCAATTCCCTTTCTCCTATCTCTGGTTGCCTGAGAAATGAGACCAATACCTACATGGCCACAACCTGTTGTTCAGGCAGTTGTAGAGAGAGATAAGGTTATCCTGTGAGTCTCCTTTTCTCCAGCCTAAACACCCCCAGCTCCTTCAGCTACTCTTCACAGAACTTGCCCTCTAGACCCTTCATCAGATCCCTGTCCTTCTCTGGGCTTCCTCCAGCACCTCAATGTTCTTGAACTGGCCTGAAACTGGACACAGGATTTGACATGTGGCCTCACCAGTGCTCAGGACGGGGGGGAGGATGATCACCTTGATTCTGCTGGCCACACCATTGCTGATCCAGGCCAGGATGCCATTTGCCTTCTTGGCCCCCTGGGCACACCCTGGCTCATGTTCACTCACTGTCACCAGCACCCCCAGCTCCTTTCCAGCCCCTCTGTCCCAGCCTGTGGCCCTGCCTTGGGCTTTCGTGACCCAAGGGCAGGACCTGGCACTGGGCCTTGTTGAACCTCCCACCATTGGCCTCAGCCCATGATCCAGCCTGTCCAGATCCCTCTGCAGAGCCTTCCTGCCCTCCAGCAGATCAACACTGCCACCCAACTTAGTGTCATTTGCAAACTGACCAAGGGTGCCCTTGATCCCCTTATCCAGATCAGCAATAAAGATATTAAACATGACTGTTCCCAACACCGAGCCCTGTCAACCCCACCAGTGACTGGCCCCAGCTAGATGTGGCACTGTTCAACATCACTCTCTGCGCACTGCCATCCAGGCAGTTTTTTGCCCAGAAAAACGTGCATCTATCCAAGCCATGGGCTGCCAGCTTTTCCAGGAGAATTATGTGGAAAACAGTGTCAAAGACTTTATTGAAGTCCAGGTAGACGACATCCGGAGTCCTCCTCTCATCCACCAGATGGGTCATCTTGTCATAAAAGGAGATCTGATTGGTCAGATAGAGCCTACCTTTCCTCAGCCTGAAGTGGCTTGATCTGATCACTTGGTTGTCCTGTGTATGCTCTGCAGTCATGCTCAACATGATCTGTTCCATAACTTTCTTGGGCACTGAAGTCAGGCTGACACATCTGTAGTTCCCCAGATCCTCCTTCAGTCCCTTCTGCTGCGTGGGTATCACACTTTCCATCCTCACTAGTTAGACTGGACTAATGATGAATGATGTAGAGAGCCTTGGCAAATTCTTCTGCCAGTTTCCTTTTTGCCATCAGTGAATCCCATCTGGTCCCGTACACTTGTGGGTGTCTGAGTGGCACAGCAGGTCACTGACTGCTTCCTCCTGGATTGCAGGAGTCTGTTCTGCTCCCTATCCCTGACAAAAAGTTTAAGGGGCCACTTGCCCTGATGATCACCAATCTTTCTGTTAAAGACTGAAGCAAAGAAGGCATCAAGTAACTCAGTCTGTTCCTCATCTTGGTGGTGAAGTTCCCTACCACATCCACTAAAGGATGGAGATTTTCCTTGGCCCTGCTTTGATTGTTGATGTATTTATAAAAACATTTTTCATTATCTTTCACAGCAGTGGCTGGATTGAGAGAATCATGAATAGAGGATAATGTCCAGAGATTTCAAATAATTTCTGGTGAGCATATCTTCTGTTTTTAAAAAAGAAGAAAAAAAATGACATTATAATATGGTAAATACAATTTTCAAGAACATTACTCCTGTGACTGTTTAGATAAAATGCTGAACTAAAGACAAGAATGAAGGAAAGAGGAACACTTGGCAGAAACATGCCTATGGTTAATGGAGCTTTATGATCACTTGCAAATTGTGTGGAAGATGAACACCCTTCATTAGAATAAATAAGTGTACAAGGTTATTCTATAGCTATGGGGAACATGCTGCTTATTTGGATAGTTCTGAATAATTTTGATGTCTTTTTCTAAGACAGTTTTTAATTTGATGCAATTTTTTATCTATTCCTGCTGAGGGTGCAGGTATGTGTGCATGTAGAGCTGGCACACCTTTCCTGATTCTCCAGCTTCCTGATGCTGCTTGGGGTGAGTCAGCAAGGCAGCAAAGAAGGGAACTGTAGTTCAGACAGACGCCAAATGATCTGTCACATATGAAACCTGGGCTCTCTTGCACATGTTTTTACAATGATGTAGAGAGTGAAGCAGGCTAATTTTATTTACAGAACTAACTCTTGATAGTCAAGACTAACAAGTTGCAAATAATGCCTTCTTGCATTTGTCTGTTATCTATGCTTACACTTATCTTGGTCTCAGTCATTCAGTCTGCACTGTAACTGTCTTTCATTAATAGTTGTTCCCAGTATGCAGCCTCGAGTTTTGCAAAACACAGTAAACTGTATTGCCTGCAATTCATGTCAGAGAAAACATATGAGGAGAGAGACATTTCTCTCATTCTGACATTTGCATTTTCCCTTAATGAGAATTGTCTGTGTGTATACTTGAAGGGAAAAATTGCAGAGATTAGCAGAAATTTAATCTTAAAAATAAATTACAGAATATAATGTTATAATGACAAACCAAAGTTAGAAACAAGTATATGAAGAGTAATTTCTGAATTTTTCATTCACATGAACAAGCAAAAAAAGACCAGGAGTTGAAAGAAGGAGAAATTTCAGGAAACTCAGATAATTATCTGCTTTAGAACTGTTCTTAGACATTCTTGCTTTGTTAGATCAATTGCCCATGTAAAACAATTTGTTATGGACATATGGCAGTGGAAGAACAGAAAACCCATGAGAAAAATTCTCTATGTCACCAGGGGGATTGTTTGAAATCACATAATATTTAACACCTAAGAAGGCAGGAAGAAAAGTAAAGAAATCTGACAAAACTGGAAAATTCATCATACTGCCTGTGCAGAAACATTAAATAGTTAGTAGTTGCTAACTCGCCAAATGTGTTTCTATATTTCAGATAAGGTAAGAAAATTTGACTGTCTGAGGCTGTGAGAAGAGCATCTTAACATAACCAAGCAACTCAGGAGGCAGCTTTAGGCTGAACTCCACTGATAACTCCCTACATGTACTTTCTTATTCATCCAAGATGTGAGATGAAATTTGTTACCTTATAATTCAGATATGGGAAGGAACCAGTAGCTAACTAACATGTACTCAACAACAAAATCATTTAATAAAACAAAATGTGTTGACAGTTCTCAGGTGCTTCTTGGTTTGACTAACTATTTTGACTGTCAGGCCCAGCCTGGTAGACATTGCACTAAAGTGCTCAGGTTCCATTTTGGCAGCACTGGTGTGGAGTAGTTCCTGGAGGGCACACGGCAGATAAGCTGGAGGAAATGGCATCCTGAACTACAAGAGCTGCTTGGTAAGTGTTTAATGTCAAAGTCCTAACATATTTACTAGGATCCTTATGTCAACAATATCACAGCAGCTCAGCTGATTTGTATGACTCACATTTCATTTGGATTTGGTCACTCACCAATATACCTATACATACAGAGATCTACTTCAAGGGTAATCTTTGTTACCAAGGATAATAATTACTGATAAAGATCATAAGTCATGGGCATATTTGACAAGCAACGTTTTTGATATACTTATTCCAGGGAACTTTTTAATTTTTTTTGCCTTATGGAGATAACTACCCTGATTTACCAGACATTTTGAAGAAATTAATCTAATTGCATTCAGTAATTCTCATATATGCTAGTACTATTAATAAGATACATGGGATACTTGTAGAATTTGAACAAGCTCTCTTCTCATTAAATTCAATAAGAAATGGAGGTACTGAACACCTTTGAAAAGGAAAGTAGCAACTCAATCACTAAGGATCTTGTCTATAGGAACTTATAAAAAGAAACTTCATTATTGTATTACTTGAATCCTTCTTTTGCTAGTGATCACTTAGGCTGATGAGGCAACGCCATTCTTTTAACTCAGTGCTGTGGTGTTTACATCCTACCTTGCAGCATGTGAAAGATTATTAAAGTATTTTCAGTTTGTATTGTGGCAACAGAATTTCACTGCAATTTGAACTCCAGTATTATAGAACAAAAGGGAAACATAATTTGAAGAAACATTAAGGATGAGCTAGGACTTGTTGACAAAGGCAGAGGGAGTTCCTAGTTCTTAGAATTGTGATGAACACTTACTGTATTCTTGGAAAGAGCAAAAGATCATGGTCCTGGTGCCTGAACAAGAGTGAGCCCACACCTTATATCCTGTTCCTGTTCAAAATACAATACAAAATGTAACTCAAGTGATACACTGAGAGTATATCGCAACCTACAGATTAAGAAACACAGTTTTAGAATGGTTAAAAACCTAGGTAGAATATTTTGCATCTTCCTGTTTTTGTAAGTTGCATTGATAAGTTGATCTTATCTAACTTGTAGTAGCTGGGAAAGCTGATGTCAAACACTGTTAAACAAGGATTATAACATGAAAATCCATTAAAAAAAAAAGTTGACTTTGCCCTTTTATATTTTCAGAAATACTGCTAATATTATACATAGACTAGAGACTTTATAGAAACCCAACTAGCATTTTTAATTATTTTTCAGCTATTTTTTTTCTATTGAGTTGAATGCTGAAGTTCCAGTGAGCTTATGGAGACAACTGTGCTGTGTATTCACTTACAGCTGCATACAGCATACTGTAGTTTCCTACCATAATGCCATCCATGATACGAATTTTCTCTGAAAAGAAAAGTGTTTGTCTCTAGGGATTACAGTTCTTTTAACTGTCAAGAAGTTTAAAATGTTTCCTAGATGAAAGCAGATGTTCACTTACAATTGAGGATGGTTGAATTTTGATGGATTAAAATGTGTATTTTTACCATTTTCTGAAAAGAAAAAACCAACTCCAGACTGTGGGTATATATGATTTTGTGTATGCATGTGTACACTTTGACTACTGTGCTCTCATTGACAAATAATAGCCTAGAAATCACAAAGCCCATCAGTGGCTTGGTTTTTAAAAAAGCTTTAGATTATTTGAACAAAAAACTTTGAGAATTTAGGCATTGGGTTTTTTTTGTTTTTTTTTTAAATAAAATATACACAACATAGAATGATGAACTGGATCACTAGCTTAGTTTTTATAATGTGAAAAAAAAATGAAGACGTGATTCCTTCAATTTACTGCCACTTCAGAGGAAGAAGTCACATAAAACACTGTGTTCCTTATAGCAAAGGATGATTTGCCTTTTATATCCTCCTTCAAAACCTTGGTTTCTTTCCTTTGCTAATTTCCATGCTCTTTTTCATTTTAAAGAGGTTTATTTCTTTATAATTAATGATAGTTAATACTTAGATTTTTGTTTTTTACTGGACCAGATCCTGTACTTAATAGCAAAACTTGTATGATTTCATGAACTTGAAAATAGCACACAAACTTAAATTATCTCAGGTTGTGCTAGCAGATCTTTGTTAAACTACTTGGGATATGTTTGTGCCAGGATGTTCCAATGTAAATTTTATAAAATAGCAAGCTACTACCAAATTTACTGGACTGTAGTTTTTCTCACTCTAAAAGGCTCACTATCAAGGGGCACATTGTTCACTGTATTTCTTGGTGCTACAGCTTTGCAAATATGCAAAGGTTCTCTTGTTCTTTGTTTTCCTATACATTTTTTAAAGATTTTTTTATGGACATGTGGAAAAAGTAGTGTGCAAGTGTTTTTGCATGCATGGTTATATTTTTGTATCTCTGGCAAATATCACCCCTTTCATTCATGCATATTTTGTTGCCTAGCTTAGACAAACTTTTCTTGACAGAAATTTTTGAAATTCAGTCAACCTTTTTTAACTGAAAATCTGAGAACTTAAATCTTAAAATTGTACAAGATTTCTGCTTGCTTAATTCTGATCCCAAAATTCCTGTTATGGATGATTCAGATATTGTGAGGTCCAGAGTGCACACACACACACAAAAAAAATATTTAAGACTGATTAGTCCTGACTTTGAAACCACAGTATCAGCATGCTGCCTTTCCAAAATTACTAGGTTTTTCTGAAATTTTTCTCATTTTCTAATATTTTTAAAGAATAAAAAATCTTTATTTTCTTACTTTTCTCTACATGTTACCATAAAACTGTTAATAAATCCAACTGTTATTTTATCAAGACATATTAAAAAATGTAACTGCTTGTGCCAAAATCTTGAACTAATTGGATTTGAAGTTTCAGACTAAATCAATAATAAAAATAAACCATAATTTTTTAATGGAGTGTAATCTAAACATTTTTCACTAGAAAAAAAATCTGTTTCTGGAGATTAATACCTGTTTCTGTCTTGGATTCATATTATTTCCTTTCATACAATGTAGCATTTGTTTTGTTGTTAGCTGAATTGTCCTAGTAGAAAGAGAAAATGAGAACTTGTCTGTCTAGTAAAGACTAAATTTTGTCTCATAAATGAAGACTCTGTCTTAAGAGATGTCTTGATCTTTTCAATGTTTTAGTAGAAGTGCTAGTCTCTGCACAAGAGCAATCTTAGCTGATGTTCCTAGTATTTTTCTCATTCTGCTGTAGTTCATCTCTAACTTGTTATTGTACATGACAAAGATTGCACCTGAACAGAAAGTGAATAAGCCTTCCCAGTTGTCAAAGTCTAGAAGTGCAAGGATTACTTCTGTGATGTAGTTATTATGGTCATCGAGGCAGGTGAAGTGAGAGATTGGATATAGGAGTAATGTAATTTGACAGCTCTTTTCATCTTATAAACTTAAGGGAGATGCAGAAGGTCTGGAGTGTAATGGTGGAGCCATTCCAGCTTCACCGAAAGTATTGGAAGAGGGAAAATTCAAGGTGACAGATTTAAAAATTGTGTCAATTAACTAGCAGCCTTGACACAAAAATCATATGGATGGAGAAATACCTAAAACACTATCATCTTAAGAAAAAGTCATTTTGATGTTTCAGGAAGATACAAATCATCTCAGAACAAAGGATTACGTAGTTAATTAAGGAGAATGTTTCAAAGCAGAGTTACACAGACGAGCAGGCAAATAAAAGTTGACATCAGATAACATCACTACTTAAGGTGAAATTTGACTTTCGAAGCGAAAACTCTTTAAAGAATTCAGACATTTTCAGTCAGAACAGAAATAGATGTGGCCCATACCAGAACTTTTCAAAGCAGAAACTGGATTGTCCTGGAATAAATGCCTCCAGGGGAATTCTTTCCAAGTTTCTACTTTAGAGCAAGGAAGAGGTGTTGATTCAGGATGACTGTGAACATGATGTCAGACAGCACTGGTCATGGTAGGCCTGAACACTGACTAGCTTCAAAAATGAAAGTCCACAAGGATCACAAAAGAGATCTAAGAAAATTTTTATCACCAGTTTTGGAAAAAGACATTGAATTAGTGGAAGAAACTATTTTCTACAATAGATTTCCATTACGATTTGGATAAGCAAATCTTCTTCTTCAGTCACTTGTGAAACTTCTGTGACACTGTAAAATGTGGATAAGACTGCTTGCCTGTTCTGAATGCTGGCAGGAAAATACACAGAAATGTCTGTAAAGTCTTTGAGTGCTAGAGTAATGCCACCTATATCAAAGAAGGGATGGATGGATGAATGAATGAACAGATAAAACAGGTGTGTAGATGGGTAAGTGTATTGCACAGAAATTGAAAATAATTCAGTAGCCAACTGTGTGTACTTGTAGGTGTTATATGGATGCTTGTAAGCAAAGTGAGATGATTATTAAAAATTATTGAAACAGTGATAGAAGAACTCAGCTTTGCTGAAAGGCTGTAATCTATGAAACCCACTAAGAGCACTTATTGATTATTGATTGTTGATTGCAATGGGTAAGAGAGAAGTAGCATTTTGGGGTTCCAAGGGTAATTCAGCATGTCACTTGGTGAGTATTTTTCTTCAAAGAATTTATCAGGGTTAGCTAATGCTTCCAGCACCCTCAAACCAGGAAGTGGATGATGTGAGTTTTAATTTGTTCAGGCAGCAGAGAATGACTTTCTAAGCTGTAGGCTACTTAAATAGTAATTATCAAGAGTGGCATGACCCTTGTTTTGTTTGTTTGGGGTTTTGTTTGTTTTCAAGGCTGATGTAGGAAGGGTCCACAAGGAGTAAAGAAATAAAGGAATAGACACATGTCTCTCATACCTTTAAATTGTCCTCACCAGTCCTGAGCCAGTGAGATGGAACAGATTGTGAGGTTGAATTTCATAGTTAGGGGAGCTAAATCCTGGAGAGTAGTGGGATTTAAGATTCAGTCTCATTCGGAGAGTTTCTCTTCTGACTGCTTCTAAAGAATTACTCCATTTTTTGTAGTTCTCTTCTGAGGCCAGTATCCTTCTGCAACATCTTCTCATCTGTGGCTTTTAGAGGCTACAGAGACAACAGTTTGTGAAGTTCAGCTGCATGACTCCCAGCACAGAGGGCCTTAAATTACTTTTCTGAACGCAACTCCAGATCACAGTACTGGACTCTGGGCTAGGTTAGTGGTCTAGTTTATTAACTTTGCTGCCTCCTTATCTCCTGTCCTAGAATACAAGTGGACCAAGAAGCATTTTTTTATTCTGCAATCACACAATTTCCATGTTTTTGTTGCCCTATGTAACGTTATACTAACAGTGCTCCTTATAATACAGTTGCTGCCTCTAGAAACACAGCCACTATTATTACTCTTAGTATTAAATGTGAGGGATCTGAGAATCTAGTCATAAACATGTATCCTTTCCTCAGTTGCTTAGATCCAACTCTATCAAAAGAAAGTCACAAGTTAAAGTAACAGGAAAGGGAACAGAGCATGTGTATTTCAAAGAAAACAGTACAGTAACAAAGAGCTCAATATAACCACAGTGACTTTGCATTACCTATTACACACCTACCAGTGTATTTGTGCCATTGAGTCTTTTTGCACCGTGGCAGCAATAATCATCGCATCAAATCATTAAGACTGAAAAAGATTTCTAAGATAATTGAGTCCAAATGCCCAAATATTAAACCAGCACAGCTGTGTTCACCATTAACCATGTTCCCAAGTACCACATCTACACATCTTTTAAATACCGCCAGGGACAGTGTTTCAACCACTTTCCTAAGCAACCTGTTCCATTGTTTGACCCCCTTTTCAGTGAAGACATTTTTCCTATATCTAATCTAAATGTCACCTGGCAAAACTTGAGGCTGTTTCCTTTTGTCCTATTTCTTGTTACATGGGAGAAGAGAGTGACCCCCCCGACCTGGCTACAGCCTCCTTTCTGGCACTTTCAGAGAGCAATAAGTTTCCCCTCAGCCTCATTTTATGGTGTCTAAACACCCCCAGTTCCATCACCTGCAGCTCATAAGGCTTGTGCTCTGGTCCCTTCACCAGCCTTGTCACCTTTCTCTGGGCTGTGCACAACATTGTCATATTCTGTCATTGCTGGATTGCTCAACAATATACCAGTCCATCCTCTGAAGTAAAGGTCTTCTATCACTTTTAGATCACTGTGTGCTGATCTAAAATAGAAATTTGTGGTGACAATTACACGGTCCAAATGCTGGTCTTCGAATCATCACTCAGCTCAGTCAGGTCCCATAATATATCCCCTGTGTACATCCAAGCAGGTACAGTGTGGATATACGGACTCAAAGCACAGCACTGTGGCCATCTCCTGTTCTCTGATACCATTTCCTCTTGACTAATCTGGAAGAGAAGCAATATAGTTCAAAGGAACTAAAAGCCCTGTGAAAATACTTTTATTTAGATAATTAGAAGTTTTACAAACAGTATTTAAATATACTTAGATTAAGACATTAAGATGCTTTACTTTATATGTCAACATAGAAAAACATTGACTTTAACCTGAGGAAAACTAAAAGAATTTGTTCATCATTTTGTGACAGGTCAAAGGATTTAGAATTTAAGAAAAACAGGTTGTCCTGATCTGTTTCACCTTAAAATCTTCAGATACCTCTAATAATGGTATATACAGGGGATGTTTTTATGAGCTCTGAGTACTCTGCTGCTGGCAACTCTCTGTTGCTCTTCTTGAGGCAGAGATAACTGTCCAAAAGTTCTAGTCTTTCCAAGAGTAGGGAACTTCACATTCCCATTAAAGATTCTTGATGAAGTGGAGAATTGAAACATGTCATTAACACTTTATGAATCAGATTAAGGAAATAAGCTCTGCTTCTGCAGTCCCTTCCCCGTCATGGGAGTGCTTTGTATTGATTCAGAAATTACTCAAAAATGAGTACTTTAATTTTCTTTCTATCAGTTTGCCAAATACTTATACCTCTGTCAGAATTTGTAGGGGAAAAGTAAACCAAAAGGCAACTAGTGTTGTGTTTTACTAGCATGCAGAAACTTTGGTGTCCAAAACTATGAAAGGGGTAAAAGAAGAATTATCAAGTACTATTAAAATTGTTTACATCTTGTATTTTAATGACTAAAATAAATTAGAATAAGTATATGAATACTTAAATTTAAAGACATTTGTCAGAATCCTAAGATGTTTGTGATGTATGTAAAGTGAGCATTGCTTAATGTGTGTGCCCTTTAGAACAAAAATATATCTGTATATATGAGCATATCTAGAAGTAAAGAAACCTGTAGAAGTGGGTAAAAATTGCCTGAAAACATATGTTATGTAGCAATAGGAAATTGTTAGATATCATGCACATGAAAAAGTAATGGGGACTTTTATGTAGGCAGAACACAATTATTTGCTTTGGAGTTCAGCCAGCAAACAGGAGTTAGCTCCTTTTCTTTAAACCTAAATGAACATGTGTAGGGATGGCTATGTGTTAAAAAAGAAAACTGTGCTGCAGGCTCAGTGCTGAGGCATACCACTTCCAGTAACCATAGATCAGACAGATGGGTCACATTGTACCATCTCTCTGAGCTCTGTCTAGGTTTATTTTTAACTTGTTGCCAGCATTCTGCAGCACTGGGCACGGACAAAAGGAAAAAGTCCTGAGTATTAGTGCAGAGCATTTTTTCCTGATGGGTATTTTTTATATCTTTGGTGACAAGGGATAGGCTCCAGTCCAGGTCTTTGGTAGGGTGGACAGTCTTAAGAGTAAAAAATTATTGTGAAATTTCACACTCAGCATTATGCTATTTCCAGGTTTTGATTCTGAGTCTTAAGAGATTGGGAAAAGATAGAGGGAAAAAAATGATAATCTAAAATTACAAAAATTGAGACATTGTAAAGAAAGAAGAATTGTACACTGTAATTTTTTTTCTTGGTTTTGTGTTTCTACTGTACTTCCTCATTTTGTAAAAAGATATTCCATTTGCTTTTCAAATATATTTGGCTTGCATTTCAGATTTCACTGGGTGACACGGAAGGACACAATACCGAGCATGCAATTGCGTCAGGTCACTTCTTGACCTTCACATCACACATCCTTGGCAGTCAGTAATGTGTCATGATCCTTTCCCACTTTGACATCTTCCCTAACCTCAAAAGATGAAAGTCAGGCTTCTAAGAATTGCTCTACCTTCTCAGACAAACACTGTTGTTAAGTACTAGTATTTTCCATTTCCCTGCTTACCACCATTTCCACAGAACTATGTGAAAGTTGTGTCATTCTGATAAGAAATCCTACTGATTTTCACTCTGTGATCCCCCTTGGATGTGACGTATACCTCCATCTTTGGAGACTTGGCACAGTATTAACGAGACACTGTGGGATGTCTCCTCTGCATTATTGTCTCATATCCCATCTTCCCCAACAATATCCCTCACATTATAGTTACACTGCCATTTCTCATGAGGCACTAGAAATAAAAATATGTCCTACATATTTTCTGTAGCTCTCCTTTCTTAACACACCTGGAGAGTATCTCCTTAAATACTCAGCCTCTGTTAATTTCTGTTCATTTTGGTCTTTCAGGATCGTGAGCTTTGGTCCCTGAACAGAAGTTCTGAGATTTAGAAAAATCCATGGCAAAGTTTTATTTTTCAGAATAGTATTCCTCTTACCATTCTGCCTTCCTCAGGCCTGATCTCTGACTCTGAGCTAAACCTTAAAACTCCTGGTCAGTGGGTAAGTGGAAAATATTGGTCAGCAGGAATACGGGTAGTTTCCAGTGGCAGAGCATGGGGACATGACATGTCTTGAAAAAAATGAATCAGACTTTCCTGTCAGACAAGCTCCCAGGGCTCACCTCTTTCTTTCATGTATTCATGCTTTATGACATGCTTCTGTCCTTGAAGCTCCACATAGTTGATAACTATGACAGGAGTTGCTTCCACCTGAGATATGCACAGAAAAGCCATTTTCTAATAAATATGCCTCCATCCTGCCATGACCTCCTATTGTAATGAATATTGCACAGCATCAAGCTTAGTGAACAAAGGCATTGAAAACAAATTAAAGCCCAGTATTTACGGACTTGTGCAATTCCCTTTCCTCTGTGAGCATTTCCTACTTAATATCTGCCCACTGGTTCTTAACTGCAGTAAGAAATACCAAATCAAAATCATTATTTCTAGGTATGCTTACACCCACAAGACCTTTTTTTAGGCATCATTTACTAGCCAACTCAGGCAGGGCAGTGTTTGTCCAGCTTTGATAAACCTTTTTGGCTCTGAGCAGGATATCATTTGTACAGCTCTCATACAGCTCTCATGGATGTACAGCATCCCATTTTTAGAGGAGATGAAATAGTTACATGCAAAAGAGGGTGGCACTTTATTTATATTACTGTCCACAAGAACTTCGCTTTGCCTTCAGAAACAGAATACTATCTATGCATCCAGAGCAATACTTCCTTTATAAAAAGTTACAAACTTTTCCCGCACCTTGAAAAAGGAAAAGGGAAAGGGAGAGGAAAAGAAAAAGAGAAAAAAGAAAGTAGTTTCCTCAATGGAACTCTCAGCTCTTGACACTGCCTTAGTCTTGCCTGGTAGTAAATAGGGGAACAAGAAATTTAGACTTTTCCAGGTTTTGGTGTTTCATTGATAAGCTGACTGAGACA
Source organism: Trochalopteron elliotii (assembly GCA_024734555.1). NCBI lineage: Eukaryota > Metazoa > Chordata > Aves > Passeriformes > Leiothrichidae > Trochalopteron > Trochalopteron elliotii. The sequence continues at coordinate 121,283 of JANPWX010019747.1, read as the reverse complement.
GTTATTGCTGGTCTAAGGAATATATAGACTGCTGCAAAATCCTTGCCCAGATTCCTCCCCTGGTCCATGGGGTTTGGATCAGGCCTTCAAAAGCACATATGTAAAAGCCATTGTTGTTTTGGCATCTTATATTGTTTTCCTACTTAGTGCCGAATTTTCAGAAATAAAGGATTAAAGATTAGGAACAAAGCTCAGGAAAAATGGATTGTACAGATGACAGGGATTGCAAATCATGTTAGTGTGTGCCAGAAAGCTCCTTACAGCTCTCACATAAGCTACAGAGATGCAGCCTGAATCTCCAGGAAGCAGACATTCCCTGCCACAATTTTAAAAAGAGGCACTTACCAAGCCTACGTATTGTTCAGGCACTACAAATACTTCTATTTTTTTTTTTTTTTTTTGATTTCTAGAAAGATATTTTGCTCATGTTATATTAGAATGACAATGACATCTAAGTCAAGGCTAAACCCACAGCAGAGTGATGAGCATCCTGTCTGAATGTGGCATGCAAGCATAGACATAGCACAAAGCACCATTTTATCTTTGTATGTACCCTGGATGTTTGCTGTAGTCATCCAGCAATGTTATGTACAACATTAGGAAAAAAAAAAAAAAAGGAGGAAAAACACTTGTAGATTGGAATGTCACATTAAAAAGAAAATTTAAAAAGAAAAAAGGGATTAAACATTTTCTTGTGTTGTACGTTTTCTACACAGAGAGACAAGGAAGCAGGCACTGGATGTTGAATAAATGGTTTGATATTTAATCAGAATGCAGCTATTTAGATATTTATTTGGTCTGTGTCTGGATTTTTCATTAAAAATATGTGGTTAACAGCAGCCAACCTGATTTGCATGTGTGTGTGTGTCTGATTTGTTCACTGCTATGCCTCCTGTGTCCTACATCTTAATCACATCCAGGCACCCGCCCCATTACATTACCAGAAGGGAAGTGATGGACATCCCTTGACTCTCTTCATGACCCTCTGATAATCCTGTTTCACACACAGGCTCCCTGCTGTATGAAACACAAAAGCTGCCACTGTAGTTCTTTACTTCCAGTCGATATTCTGACAGACTTGATCTAGCAAATTAGTATGCCGTGGTAGGGGCACGACAAAAGACCCTTTTGACACACTCTGAATCGATACAAAGGCCAACAGAGAGCCATTTCACTGTAGTTCTGTTATTTTTCCCCTTTTGATGACCCTTCTTCTTCTTCTTTTTTTTTAGCTTGTATGACCTTGTCAGATTTAAAAACATAATGTTAGGAAAGTCATCCTTGGACAGGAGAGGAAAAATCTAAACATGCAGAAATGCAAGAATACCAATGTAAAATTACAATACAGCTGGATCAGAGGAAGAGAGATTTTCTTGTGTGAATTTGTCCTTCAAACTGCTGAAATCCCTACATGAGTCCAACATCAGAGTGTAGAATTAAACACTGTTATAGCCATGAATGCTGTGTTACACCTGTTTATTCTTTCTTTTTTAAAATATGAAATTGTTCATCATATTAAAAATATATGTCTTGGTTCTATTTCTTGGTGTGAAGAATCTTGCAGCAGCATTCAAGTATTTTACAGAATTGTAGTCACATTAACTTAATTTCTAAGGGTTTATGCTGTGAAATTTAAATTAATTTATGCTGATATTTATCCTACTATACAAAGAAAAATACATTTCTGTATGTGGCATTATTATAAAAAAATTATAAAGAGCAGCTTAATCTGTACCTGAAAGTTTATCTGCAGGAATTAAACTTGTTCAAAATTATTATGCATACATAGAGAAACTACAGGCTTAATTGAATTGGATTTTTAAACAGTATTTCTGTCTATGTTTCTCTACCTCTGCAAGAATTGTTTCAGAGTCACTGTAATTTTGAATTTATACCTTTTAAGGTTTAAAGTTTACACCATTATCAATACAATTTCTTTTATTCTGGCAAAATCTGTGTAACAGATTTACATTTGAGCCTTTAGGAAACATACATGAATGAGGATGACAACTATTTATCTCATAATTGATACTTATGTGTTTCTATATCCAGGTACATGTAGACACTATAGCTTCCCTTATCATAGTTTTACAGATGTAATTATGTCATAATAAGGCCTAGTTCTTGTAATTTACATGCTTTGTTATTGTTCTGAATGTATGGTGTCTCTTCTTTAATGAAAAATAAGCACTCAGATATTCCATATTTTCTCTCTCATACTAACAAACCTGAAAACACCTACTCAAACTCACTTTCTAAACCTAATCTTTGAATTTTAAGTTTTCAAGCTGAAAGCAAACTTAAGTCAATAAAAAATGAGACATTCCCAGCTTCAGAAAGCACTTTACTGTAACTCACAAAGAAGCATTTTCCAAAAATACAGGTGCACAAATTACTTGTGGTGTTTGCTGTACAGTATGTACATTTGACCTCTGCCGCACTCCAGCATTTTTCAACACGTAAACCTTGTTCTCTCAAATAGAACTACTATATAAACACAAGGGATAAAGCATATTGTGTAAGAAATTCAGGCCACTTCAGACAACTCAGCTTGATAACAGAGGCAAAATTACACTAGCTGTTCCAATTCCTCTAGCAGTTTTATCTAGCCCAAGATTACCAGACTCAACCCCCTTCTGCAAACCCCGCAAAGCATGGGGTGACACACTGGGTGAGACACCAGTGGCCCATAAAAAACTTTTATCTTTTATACCAACTGTGATCCACACTGAGAGAACATTGGGAACGTCACATTTCACTGAGACAGAAAACTCTGTCCCAAGATAAATATAACACCAATTTGTATGAAGCAAGGACTATCCTTAATCTTATCATAGTGTCCATATGCATACAATCTTTATGAAGCCCACATTTGCAGAGCAATTAGTTGCATTACCACTCCAAGACATTAAGACAGAAGACTGTTACTATGTACAGCCCTTCTCTGACATCTATTAATATCCTTCCTTCTAGGAAAAAAAGCCTACAGTGCATGGCAATTATTGTAAAAGAGTTTAGACTAATAGACTGCAGCATAACTTCATATCAGGAGCAGAAATGGATGTTTCTTGCCAATGGGAACCTCTTTCATATATTTAAGGTGTTTCTTCTTCCCCTATTTGACAGTCAACTAAAACAAATATAATAATCATCCAGTTTGGTATATAAAGTGCCATATGACTAGTATGTGTCTTAAATAAAACCTCTACTGGTAAAAATTAGTAATTACTTTTAATAATCTTGGTTTGCAGATGTGACTGCAGCTCACTCTCAGGTACTGGAGGCTGCAAGGATCTGGAAGGTGGGAAGGAAAATAGCAAAAGGAGAAGGATTTTTCCCTGGCATCACTTCTTTCTAGCCACACACTCTAATGAACACTTCATTGCATAAAACTGATAAGGGACTGGCTACCAGCTCTCCTTTGCCCACTGGCAAACCATCTTCCTCAAAATTTGCCCCCCAGTGGGGGATGCTCTCAGGGAAATTGGTGCTATCCTGATTTCCAGGTTTGTTGTTCCAAATTCTTCCATTAGATATTATTATTTCTCACTGTAACTGGTATTAACCTGCACTGCTAGTCTCCTAAAACTATATGGCTACCAGGACATTGGCTGATATTTGTCCTATGCTTGTGCATCCTCCTGAGCTCACCCTGCTCCAGAACACTAAAGTCTGGACATTTTTTTAAGCTATGAATTTATACCAGTAAAAAAGCCGCTTAGCTCTGTCTTTGGCAAATTATATTATTCAAATCTCTGCCTCCTCCTTCAGACAGGACAGTGTCATATCTTCTGCCTGTGAGGTGGGACTAAATACCCAATCACCCAGAAAATTAAGCCAAAAATCCCTGTGACTCCCATTTGGTTGTCTCTTTCTGACATACAGAGGTGTGAGTTCTTTCTAGCAAATCAAGTCAGTTGGGTGCAAAAGGAGCACCAGTCGTGCATTTTCCAACAAATTTTAGGAGAAAAAGAAAACAATAATTCAAAGAGACAACATCAGGCTCTGGAGGAAGAGGCAACATCTTTACTAAGACTAAATCTCATTGTTTTAAAGATTATGTTAAGAGTTTCTGTTTGTGGTAAATATTTTTCATGTGGTGTATGCAAATTGATTAATGTCTACTCCTTTTTTAAAAATGTCTGAAATCCTTCATAAGGGCATAAAATACAGTAGCTAGATGTGTTCAACAAAGAAAGATACACTATTAGCTTAAAAATATCCAGAAACTTTTTCTGAAACTAATACCAGCGGATACAGAATAGCAAATCAAAGGTTCAATCCTCCTGTTCACCAGACTAGAAAGGTAACATCCATGCTGTCTTCTGGGAAAGTTGTGTGGTCATTTTTTCTCTAACAGGGAATTGTTGCCACAGGCCATCAGAGGGACCTTTGCAATGCATTGCTAGCACAGGTACTGCTGGATTCCTATGCCTGTGAGTATTCTTAGGCACTGTTTAATGGCACAGATATCAACTTCTGCTCCTACAACTCAACTGATCCTAGTCTTTTCCACTTCACATAATACTTCCCGCGTGGCTCTCAGCATCTATTCTTCCATGTTTCTGAATAAAAAAGAGGAAATCTGCCTGGTTAAAAATGCATCCGTACATTTTACTGTGATTTAACAGGAGTTTCACTTCTCAGCAGCTCCCCTCCCTTCAGGACAGTTAGTTTTAATTTGCGTTTGCTTGAAATCAGAATCAGCCCACTATGCATTGACTAAACCTACCACGTGAACATAAATTTTTAATTTCTACCAAGCAAATGCAGACACTGTTTTGGAGTTTTTCTTCTCTTAGAATAGTAATTGACCTCAGAGAGTGCTTCATCAGAGTAAAGATAGAAGTGTTCAATGCAGGAAAAGTGAAATATTTTATTTCATATACCAGATAAAGGCAATATGGTGTGTCACTCACCCATATGTGTATTTTCAAATGGGTGTTAGTTCTTTGTGCTTACTATTTGCCTCATTTACTATATATTACTGCAAATGCCTATCTGTATGTTTATATTGCACTCCTATTTACCTCTTCTAAGCACATCACAGTTCACCCTCAGCATCATGCCTGCAAAGGAGGAAGAGAAATCACTCCAGTTTAAATCTTTCACTTCTTGCTAGAGCTTTTCCTACAGCTTCAGTAAATGAATCATGATGATTGTTTTATTCTAATCCAAGAATCTCAAGCAACTGACACAGTTTGTAGCCAGCTAAATGTCGGCCTCTACTCATAGGAATATGTAAACATAATCCAATATTTAAAAACCAAACACTCAAGAACTGTTCTACCTCTTCCTGCACCAATAGAACCATCTCCTCAGCTGGCAGGAATCCACATGGCAGAAGCACTAAACTCCGGTGCATTATGTGTCTGTTGACAAGGATGGCAAAATTCAATTTTCTAATTGACAGTAGACCCAGTGTGCTTCACTAGAGCATGCAGATGAAAGCCTCGGGCTGGACAGATGAAAGCAGGAAGATGTACGGTCAAAGCATCTTAAAAAAGATAGTGTTTAGTCCCTTCTGCCAATCACTGGGCACCAGATTTAGGTACAATGAAAGGATGGAATAGAATGACATATAGTAAGAAAAGGAAACAGTGAGGATTTCCTTAGTTTACTCAAGGACTCCTGCCTGTTTTTTCATCACTTATGCTTCAATTGCATCCTTGCCATTCCCTAATTGTATCAGACCAGCTTGGATATTGGTTGCAAGACTGCATTTCTGACATTATTGGTCTACTCTATCATAAAATGAGAAAATCTCTACCATTTTAGAGAAATGGTTGAGTTCCACCAAGAAATGTCTGGAGTCAACAAGCATTTTTTTCCTACCCTGAATAAACCCCATGCCATTTGGCTGGCTGAATTTGCACTGGTTTGTACTGTACCTGTGCCAAGCAGCCCATCAGGCTCCTCTCACCACTGAATGGCCATGGGTAATAACATTTGAAGGGGACATCAATAAAAATCTTTCTGTGAACAAAGTGTGGGAAGAAAATTGCAAAACTGAAGACGAATGTAAAGAAAGGCAGAAGATTTCAGGTAAGCCTATCCGGTCAAATTAAATATTATTTAAAGGATGAAATGAAAAAAATATCCTTTTTCCTTCATAAAATCTTCCTCTCAATTTCTGGCAAACCCTTCCTGCACCCTCCTCTCCCTTCAACAAAGTGAAAACAAGTATACAACAGGCTTCATGTTCATTATATCTTAAAGAGTCATAAGAGAGAAAGAAATCAAAGATTTGTTTGTATGGCCGCAAAAGGTACAAGAAAATAAATAAATAAATAAACAAGAAAATAAATATACAAATAAATAATCTTGAGAAAGGTTTTGGGAAAAATAAACAAATCAATATTTCTTGCAGGTTACCTTTGAAACTTCAGGCTGCCTTTTGTACTGAATTGTTCTTATATTCGCTTACTAATCTCCTCACATATTGCAGATTTCACAAGTGACTTGTGATGCTGAATTGCTATAGCTATTTGTACATTTCCCATGTTATTCATTGTTTGCCCGTTTGCTTTACCCAAATTGGAGAGAATGCACTTTTAAAGTAGCTGTCAAAGTGTGACTCATCTGGAAAGTCAGTAATTACTTTTCATGAAGTAATATGCCAGAACACACAGAACTCATAAGAATTGCACAAGGTATTGGGATACATGAACACAGATTTTTACCTACCACTTTTCACAGTTCAAATAATCGTAAAAACTCCTCTAAAATGTAGAGCCAAGTGCATAAATTCACCTCTTAAGTGCAAAAGGAAAAATATATTTTTCAGAATATATATATACTTTCAAAAGGGCTTTCAAGGAAATATTGAAGGAAAAAACCCTACACTTTTAAGAATATTTTAAAGTGTATAATATTAAAATAGTTTCCTAAAAGTTTTTCCTTTTCAGTTTTAGGACTAAAATGAACTGTATTAGAAAAACAACTGCTTGTTTCTGTTATTAAGAAAAATATCAGAAAAATTTGGACAGAGATAGTATCAAGAACAGAGAATTAATAGCTTTAGACTTTATCTTTCATCTAAAGCATTCACAGTTTCCATTCATAACACCTTTTTAGCTCTGCTGTTCAGCCGTAGACCACAAAGGACTAGAGCATCTATCACTGGGGAGCTACACAGCCTTGTTTCTTTTTAAAAGGAAATAACAAATATATGAGTCTTTTCTTCTCCTTCGTGCCCTTAAACACAACTTTAGGATAGGGGTGTAACCCATTCCAATAATTGGTTTTACAAATAAAAAGCAAATAAAATACTTGGGTTTACTCTCAAAGAAAAGCGAATAGTTTCATTAACAGCTTGACCCGAAAAACAAACAAATTGCATTTTGCATCAGTGGACTGGCAGTGACAAAGTGGACCTGTTGGGTTAGGCTTTTGTTGTGACACGTAATACGCATCACAGGGGGAAGCGTTAATGGGTATTTAAGGGGACATGACAACCCCATTAGCTTTCCTGATAAATCTGCCCTGGAGTAAATGACTGTCCTTGCCATGGAGATTTCATTGCTGAGCAAAACAGCAGAAGAGAAGAAAAAAGAAAGTTGTGAACAGGGACAGTATCAGTGAAGGCTATGATAAATCAGAGATTCTGATTGTAGGATGTGAGAAGCCCGCTGGAAATTAACAGCTTTTAATTCTTTACCTTTTAAACTCAACAGATTTTGGCAGTGAAATGGTGCAAACTTCTCATCAGTCATGTGAGCATGATTTTCCTCTTTGAAGTTTTTCTAATACAGAATCTCTTTTGATAATAGTCTTAAGCATGCAACATTGAAAACTCGTAGAATACAACAAATGGCCAAATACTTTCCAAATTTTTAATTTTCTTTCGTTCATCTCCACTATGTTAAATATCTTTAAAGGTCATTGTATTTGTTTATAATTGTACAGGGTTTTTTTTCCCAGAAGATGATCTTCCATGCCTACAGGCAGTGTGTCTGTTCATATACCTACACGTATGCTTCTGATCTTTAAATCTCTGCCTATCACTTGCCCATATTGCTTCTTTTCTTCTTCCTCTCTGTCCTTGAGCAATCAGGTCAATAGCTACAGCCAAACTTGGCAGCTGTTAGAGCAAGATGTCAAATGTTGAAATATATATTCTTCCTGCAATGGCATCATAACCCGTAGCTAGTCCTTTGTGTGGATTCACTGCCAGCAACGTGGCTGTGTTCAGTGCTGACTGCTTGCGGGTGTAGAACTGCCTGTAGGGTTATATCAAAGTCATACTGTTATGTAGCTGACTATGTGGCTTTCGCTCCTCAGATGGCATCATTTTCTGGCACTGATTTAGCTGCATGATATTTGCTTGCATCCATTTTTATGCTGTGTGCCAAACCATCTCACAACCCCCATCAACTTATCTCTTTGAATTAGAATTGCATTATTACATTCCCTTCTACTAGAGAAAATGTTATAAAACCCGGAAGGATATAAATAAAACTGGGACAATAAAGAAGTTGATTTTTGAAAGCTCACTTTAAGAAAATGAATATGTGTACTCCTGAGTTTTAGCCACTGTCTTCAAGCAGATCCCCATTCCTTTCACTCAAGTATTTTTGACTTTAATGACAATTAAGCAGCCAATATTACTTCCTTTAGTCATGCAAAAATGATTTATCCATCCAGATTTCTGAACTAAGGTGAAAAAAGTCTGATCTTCATTTGTTAAACTTCTAGGAGCAAAAGTATGTTTGAAGTGTCATAAATACCTCCAGAAGCATATTAATCATTATTGGCAATAATCTTCACAGAAGGCATTGAAATTTTAACAAATCCACTTCATTTTTTCACAGAACTCAAAAAATTATCACATTAGTTTCCTTCAAAATATTTCAGCAAAGATGTAAATGCTAACAGGGCAACAGTTTGTCTGAATTGTGTTCAGAAAATTTTTTCTTTGGAAATGTCTTTGTGCCTGTGATCTATTTGCTATCTGAAAACACCAAAGAGCTTGGTCAGAGATTCAGAAGAAGAGCAGTCACATGGTGCAGACTGCTATAGCTGGGGCACTTGAAGTACACTAGAGATAGAAGGTGACACTTCTAAAGTAGAAAAAAAAGGCAAGAAATCTGTTAGTGTGTCCAAAGATCTTTTTTCATTGATGTCATGCTTGTGAGACATGCATGACCGTAAGTACAATAATCCCGTGTGTAGACCCAAAAATAATTTTTACAAACTTAGGTTTGTCCTTATGTTCTAACGCCAGAGTTTGTTGCTTATCAAGACAAAGGTTTTAAGGGATAAAATGAAACAATATTTTCCTCTTTAAGGAACACTTGAAAAATCTATTTTTGGGTTCTATAACAATAGCACATATAACTAATGCCATAGACCTTACACAGACAGAACATGACATGTAGATGAGGTCTAGATTTGACATTATAAACAAACCTATTGGTCCCAGTGCTGAAGTTTCTTTTCAGAAAACACTTCATGGAAATTAAAACTTGAGAGGAACGCATAAGCAAAATGATGGTCTAAAAGATAAAGCATGGAGAGATCTGAGCTAGTGAGATGGTTAGCATTATTCAGTCCACTCTTCTTATAACAATTGCTTTCTTAAAAATTATTTTCTTGGAAAAAAATAATGTCTGCATGCCAAATAGTTCTCAGTCATGAGACTGTTTGTCACTTTAGGAAGATTTGTTACAATAGAGGAATTGAATGCACAAATGCAAATTATAAATTCAAATACTGGTGTGCAACTTTTAGGCAGAATTTCTGTAGGCAAACCTTTTCTTCAACATCAGTTTTGAAATTACAGCTCTGAAAATGAAATCTCTCTGTAGACATCTGTTCACTGCTTGTTCTCTTGGTAAAGAAGTTTTCAAAAACTTAATGGGGAAAGTACAGCTGGCAGCACTCTTCCCACTGAGCAGGTGTCTATCTTCTGGATACACCAGGCAGACAGAGAGGTTTAGCCTTGCATCCTCTTGCTTCTTACTATGTCCATATTTCTTAAAGGTCAAAAACTACAAGGGAAAAAGGAAGGCTCCATGAAATACTGAATTGTATTTGGAAAAATTTCATTTGTGTGCACAGGCATTACTAGGAAATATCAATCAGAAAGATAAATCAGTAAAAAGGAAGAGTGCCAAGTTTGCTTCTACTTTGGTAAAATTTCATAGCTCAGTATAATATTAGCACATAATATTTATTATTCAGACATTTTTATCTATTTCAATAATTTTAACCAATGAGAAGCTTTGATGCAGAAAGTTGAATTATATTCTACCCCACTCTAATAAGTTCAGTCCCATATTCTGTGAATCCTGGTGTATGTACTCCACAATGCATCACAAAAGTAGCACATGTGAGTTTTTATTAATTATTTATACATATATTTGGTTCTGCTCTGAACAATCAGTGTTTCCCCTATGGGCAATTTCACTCAGTCAAAAATTTGGCCCACTGTTTCTTTGTTGTTTTAGAGGTCTGTGTCTATCTGTATGCTGAACTTGTTTTATCCACCCAATTAATAGGGGCAACAGAGAAAAACAGATGTCCAACAAATTCACTAATAATATATTCATTTAACATCTACATGAACTTTAAAACTGCTGAAATCAACTGATTTCCAAATAAAATGCAAAATATGTCAGAGAAGTATATTATTCTCTTTTAGAAGCAAAAAATAGCATAGGCATTTTTATATTTTGTCTCAGAGTGGGATCTGACCTAGATTTAAACTCTTATCTCCAGAGATGAAAGATCTCTACATTAATCTACTGTTGCTTGAACATGTGGCTTTACATATATCAAGAGGGGGGCAGCTCATGAAGTTGAACTTCAGCTGCTTATCTTTTGTTCTTCACTAGAGCAGGGCAGTGAAATGATCCCTCTCCTTCCTCGTCCCCTCCCCCAAAACAGGAAAAGAAAAGAAAGAAGCCTTAATCCTCTCTGGTACAAATTTCCCTAATATTCAATAATCACTCCCTGTCTCCTTCCCTGTGGGAGACGTCTGGTAGCATCTGTGCCAGCATATGTTAGACATCTCTGAGTGGGTCACTACCTCATTTTGTCACCGACTCCTCTATCACCTAGAGAGACAGCAACATCCCTCCACAACACAGTACTCCACAAGACACAGCACTGTCATGTCTCTCTCAATAAACTTGGTTCAGTACACTTTAGCCCATTCTCTGTACACTTTAACCCACTAACTCTGGTTAACCCACTCTTAACTGAATCCTTTTCATAGTGTCATTAATATGAGTGGAAGGAGTATTATCATGTGTATTACTTTAAAATGAGCCCTCCGATGCTAATTTCAGACCTGTACCTGAGATGATAGGAAGGAAAAAAACAGGTCCTTATAGGTCACTTAATATGCTTTAAATGCTTTGAATAATACATATGTAATTTGCAAATAGGTGATATTTCAAATCTCACTTGTGATTCATTTCTATGGCAATAGATTTTATTAATGGCTGTCATAAAGTCTGCTTTTTCTTTCCTTAATTCAACAAAATTAGACTGAAACATCTGGCTGCATTAGCTCTCAGAAGTTGTCTGTGAGTTGCTTTTCTTTTTCAGTTTGTAGTGCGATGATGTATTGTAGGACTGTTTTCAGCAGAGGTGCCATTTCTGAAGTGTGCACTGAGGTTTTTCCAAGCTAATGACTCTTACATCTGCTCTTCATTTCAGTCCTGCCCCTATGTTTTTCTGTAATCATGACTGATCCTCAGAAAGTTTCCGAGATAATTTTCTGGAATTTAATCTAAAAAAAATACATAAACCCGTTTTTAATGCCTCAAAATACTCAACCTGTTATTAGGATTCATTTCTCATTATTTCTGATATTTAACTGAGACAGAATAGGAAAACCTAAAGTATGTTGTCTGACAATATGATATAGCAGAATGGGTTTTTTCCCACTGATTTCCTTTTCAAAGCCCTAAAAACTACTAAGTGAAGAGCCTGTTAAACTTTTATGAAAGTCAGTTTAATTTTCTGTGCACTTAAATCATAACTAAAACAAACCTAAACTAAATAACTTTTAAAGTGTTGTTCTCCAGGTTTAGATCCTGATTCAAAGAGATGTGAAACAAATAGGTGTATCTTGATCCTCTACTTTTCAAGCAGGACTAAGCTAATTTAAAATTTTACTTTTCACACTCAGAAAAAATTCATAGTCAGAATTTTTGACTATAATTTGACTATAACTTCTGACTTTCATAGTTAGAAAAAATACAATATAACTGAATAAGGAATCCAACAGTCAGTTCAGCTTTGTCACACATAACATTGAAAAGGCTTTCTCTAGGCAGCTTATGTAGGACTGTAATATTATCTAAAATGCGGATTTCTAGACCTCAAAATATAATTTCCTAATTAGAAAAATGAAACCAAATACACCTCCTCTGAAACCATACCATATGTCGCTAATGTTCCATCCGCTCCATATATCCTCAGTGCCTCTGCACAAGAGCTAGCCCCTCACTGTCATTTGAGCAATTATCTGGCAGATAAAGAAATGGGGATCTAGACAACTCAGCTCTTTTCTATATGATGATGCAGTATGAAATGCCTATCAATTTTTTTGAATCAAAAAAACTCCTCTGATGTAGTTACAGACATGATAATTATTGAGACATTTTTGAAGTGCATTATGTTTGCCCTATTGATTATAAAAATAATCAATGATTATTATAATAAGGAGGGCATTGTAACACTCTTCCTCCCTGTAATATCCAGACTACTAACTCTGTGTTAGGAGACTAGAATTGACAATTTCATGCATTATTTTTTAACAGGATCATTCTTATAAGATGGCAAAAAGTGGAATGGAAAGACTGTGGTAGGGTACTATGATATGGGTTCAGATTTATAGGAGGATAGTTGCAAAGAGAATGTGGCCCCAAGTGTTTTAAATATATAATCTTCGTTAAGATTCAGACACTGAAGCAGAGCTGAGTTCATGGGTGCCAGACTACTGATTTTAGAAACCTGTGACAATAGGGGTTAATACTGGAAAACCTGATAGACCTGTACGTGTAGGAGCAGCATGAACAGTGCTGCTGTAATTGCATTTTCTTTCTTTTCTGTTAGATAGAAAATAATCAATATACAAGGAAAAGCTGAATAAGAAATTTTCAATGATTTGCAGTGCTGTTCAACAAGGATGTGACTTTTTTGACTCTTAAGTCAATTGTCTGCCTCAAAATTATTTCTGATCTATTTTCTGAAATGTGCATTAAAATTTGCCTGAGAAGGTATTGTCAAGTAAAAGATATTTCATAGTGTTTTCAGGAGCATGTTTGAATAATCATGCTGAATTTCTTTTTGCTACTGAGTACCTTAATAAAGAATCAATACTGCAGCAGGCCTCAGAGGAGTGAATCTCCACATAGTCTTTTCCTTGGTTCAGCTGACACTGAGAATATCCATGTAAAGATGTGCACAAGCATTGTCGGTCCTCCTGCTGATTAGACCCAGGGACATATTTGATTACAGAATAGATGGGCAAACTGGACCACCAAGCTTTGCCACCCCTTCTCAATATAATTTGCAATTTTGCTACACTGTAAAATATGACTGACAAGTTATTAGGGTTTTGCATTTGAAGGACTAAGTATGAGGTGAAATAAAATAAAAAATTAGAGAAGACTGAAATATCAGAGAATAATATCCTCTTATATTTAAAAATGTGGAGTTGCAACTATGGTTGCACTCATGTCTGATGAGAAGAGGTTCGAGTGAAGACAAGTTCTGACTGTCGCCATAAATGGATTGGAATTGCCATCTATCTACAAGATTTTGTTTATGTCTGTGCCCTGTCCTTGCATATGTCCATACAAACTCTTCAGTTAAAGTACTTGAGGATAGATTATTGAAAATTAATTTATATGATTCTAGCTGTACCTTGTCTACTTTACCTTTGGAAGTCTTAAATGGAATACTTATCTACACATATTGGTATTTATAGCCTAAGAGACTAATACACCAAAATATAAGTTTTTATAGCATATTAGTCGTAATATTGGACAATTGCATTTCTATCACATACGTGAAAACTTAAATGCTTCTATCAAAAAAGGAAAATGTAAAGAAAATATGGAAGTCGCAGAATATGGTCCCAAATGTCATCAGATGGGGGGTGTCTTCCCACGGAAATCTGTAAGAAGGGTCACCTGAATTTAGAGATAGATTTAGAGTTAGTCTAAAATGCACAGCATACAACTATGAGACCAAGGGTTGATGCGGACTGGAGGCAGTGAAAGGTGGCTGTGCAGAAGTGAAGGCTACTGCCAGTGTTTGCCATCTCCTGCCTCCCCAGGAATCTCACTGCTAGGTCATCCTTTTACCCTCTCTATTTCACATCCCACAACCCACTGTTGTTCACATCCTTACCCTTTGTCCTAGCCTAAGCTCAGCCCCCACACTCACCTCTCCAGCCCAAGCCCAGCTCTTGCTTCTCTCTCTACAAACAGACCGTTGTGACAACAACCTGTGCCATGCCCCCACAGCCACCTTTAAAGCACTGTAACACTGGCAAATGCAGAACCCTGCTGTTTTCATCGAAGGGTCAGCAGAGCTCTACACCCCCTGCATGTTTCCTGCTGTGGCTTATACTCTGCCTGTGGTAACTACAACACACTGCAAGACTCCATCCCATAAAGGACCATAAATCTCTGTAAAATCTAGGGATTCAGGCTCATAGTAACTAAAAAGATTTGTCCATGTGCAGAAGAAGGTTCAGCTTTTAGAGGTTTGAGGTCTGGCTTGATTTTAAGACTGTTAGAAAGCTGAAATTTGAGTGGAAGATCCCCAACATTAGGATGTAGCCATTTTTGATTACCTGTAAATTCCAACCATGAAACAATAAGGCTTTCAGCTTAGCGAATACTGAAAATTTACACTCTACTCACCAGCTTGGAAATGTGTCATATTTTTCTTATTAAGGCCATGCTGTTTTGTCAGAGGTGGTTTTCCATTTCTGCTGTCGCTCTTAAAACTTCACATCAATGCTACACTGTGACTCAAGATGACCAATCTGAGAACTAAGAGCAGACCTTGTTACAAAAAAAGATTTCCAATAAATATTGATTTACGCTAAAACTCTCAAAATAAGAGAAAGATACTTTTCAGAAGCCATACAACTCAGCACAGAAAGATAGCTTCTTCCATACAATGTCAGTGAATTAGGAAATTATGGATATTATTTTCCAGCCAAATTTGTGGCATTGCATTCTCATAGGACTCACAGTTCTCTGTGTGTAAGTCTATAAATATATGTGTGTTCATATACAGTTCTGGGTGTTACATGTTTTTTCTTCCTCATTATCATGTCTCTGCTTCTGTATTTTCACCTGGGCTGCTTTAATTTCTCCATTTGGGCCTGAAACAAAGAGATTTCTCAGGAATTTCAGCCTTGTCCTAAATGCAGAGAGGTGACGAGAATGTTTTGTTTGTTGGTTTGTTTTCAGTAAGTGACATTATTAGTAAGTGACAAGTTATTATCATGCTCATTTTCTACCTGGGTGCATGCAGAGTCTCCATGCAGTGTGAAAGGTAATACCCAACATTAAAGCCATACCAACTCTGAGTGTGCATCCTGTAATGGTAAATTGTAAATCAAGATCATAACCTGGTTAGCAGAAACACCCAGAAGACTGAGCAATGCTCAGCAAGAATTGTCAATACTGCCTACCTTCAGAATAATTTTTGTTTTCTCAAATATGAAACTCCACAAAACAAAAAGAAACAAAAACAAGACTGCAAAATCTGCAGACTCACCACACAAGATCTTTCTGGTTAAATGGTTCAATATGACACAGCTTCACTTCAGTGTTATTGACAAAACAGTGCATTCATCAATAAATATGTCATCTCCTGTGCTCTGTGATTCTACTTTGCCTGTAAACATTCAGTCTCCTGGATGAACATACCTACTTGAGGGACTGCATTAATGTTCTACAGTCAGAAGATAATCATTAATCATAGACTGTAAACTTTGCTTACAAATACATAATCACTTAAGACTAATACTAAGTGAAGCTTAAAAGTTAGCTTGACAGATGTCTTTAAATCATGCACATTAAAATTATACTGCCAATGTTTCTTAAATTTCTTTATTTATAATAATTTCACAAAATACAAGCCAGAGAAGTCATCAGTTTTTCTACCAGATCTTCCCAGTCCAAAACCCCCCCCCCAATATGAAGAAGGTGGTGGGGCAAAATACTTTTAATGGTGCACTGGGGATGCTTTTTTTCTTCACTTGCACACAGATTCTACAGCGGGACATGAAGTGCTGATATTTTATCAAATTTCTTCACCAGGAGATGTAGGTTTGAAGGCAGAAGCTGAGAAATGAGAGGTTTGCAGTCTGATGGAGTCTTGCCAAGGTTTTTGTTTTTATGGGAGACACCTGAAATATGGAGCTGGCAGCAGTGACAAAGCAAAGTTTAAGCTCAAAATGGACCATGTATTACAAATGCAAACTTCAGATAATTCTTATTTTTGGTTGGATCCCATTGATGGCAGAATAGAGGATTTGGGAACTTCATTCTTCCTATTACTAACTCCAATTGCATAATAATATAACACTCTCAGATCCAGAACTGATATTTTCCTCATTTCTATGTAGATAAGTTACATTCATGTATTAGAAATCATGCATGTAATGAAGTTCATGTGGACTAAAATTAATTTTCAAAACCATGTCTGACTCTTATGTAGCTCGTTTTCATTAATTCAAGGCATGTACATCACTTTCTTATATGAAATTATATGAAAATAAACTGGCTTTATCTGACTTATATGAAAATAAATTTCTTAGATTTGCCTTAACTTTTGAAAAACACACAAACTATAATTTTGATAATTTTAGCAGGGTGGATATTATAATTACAGTTGCCTAATATATGGGATATTCTCCCTTAGTTATTATTTGCAAACACAAAGAAGTAGAAGAAAGATGGAGAGGGTGGGACTGAGAAAGAGAGAACGTATTTTACTGTCTTGATCAACACGTAGAAACTTGCTACTACACAGTACTAAGTCAGCATAAGTCTGACCTTGTCTCAAATGTCAAAATTTGTCCCATCATTTTTCATAGTAAACGATTGGATTGACTAATGCACTTGTTTCTGGGACAACACTTTTTATTTCTTTTGAAAGTATTCTTAACAGTGATGGAAAATGACATTGAGGCTTTATAGATGAATTTGAACTTCCTGGAAAAGGTGTATAAGAGCTGATCACGGACATTTCATAAAATTACATTGTCTAAGTCACAGAGAATGGGTGAAAAATCTATTTCACCTTGCAGAGAAATTTTATTTTTGATATGAGTGATTTGATATCTGAGTAACCAGCAATTAGTAAAATCAAAGGAGCCCCATAAAAAAAAGAAGATTGAATGGCAAAAATGGGAGTCCATAATTTTCTGCTAAGAATTCCCAGACTTAAAATTTTAGCTGGTGATTTAAAGTAAAGTAGTCATATTTTGATACAGGTTTTAATTGGACACAATTTTAAAAGCCCCAAACTAGTATGTCATTATGTTTTGAAAGTTTGATTTTTCTGTGCTTTAAGATTCCTTTTCCTTCTCAGAAAAATATTAACGTTTTAAAATGTGCATTGTCTGGCCAGAATAAAAGAATCTTAAAACAAAAACCAACAAGGCACTTCTCTCAGAATTACATTACTAATCAGATGAAAGTAATGAAGCAGACTAGTGACTCAGTCACGATTCTGTTTACACATTTTCACAGGTAGATTAAAGATGTAAAGAGCATCTTTTTCACAAGTCACTAATATCTGTTGAGCACGGATGTAACTTGCAGTAAAAAACCAGCTGCCACAGAGTTACATCTCCTCTGATTATGCAACATGGTGGAAAGTACAGAAAGGCTGGAGAAGGACAATCTTGGTATTGTTAGGCTAAATAGAGACCAAGAAGCAGGCAATCACCATTTCATTCCCTTCAGACCTCCGAAAAAAAGCTGGTGCTATTGTTGGCATTGTGGTGACCAAGCATTGCTGGGAGAGCCATTCCACACCTTGGTCATTCAACGGTGCCACTGGCAGCGTAGCTGGAGAATAGGGAATTGTGCATGAGCCGTACAAAACATGGTGAAGAAGCTGCATACATGGGCTTGTACAGACACGGGGGATGTGGGCAGGTGTGTGGCAAAGCAGGGAAGCAGATGAGCTGGGAAGAGGTTTACTCTTTGTGGCATCTTCGTGCATTTTCAGTGAGGAAAGAAGTACCGACCACCCGCTTTCCAAAATACAGTTAGTTGTTCCACAGCAAGACATGATTTTGAATCCTGTATTTCTATTTTTCCTCCAGCTTCTCTTCTGTTTTCCCTTTTGTGGCAAAAGGCATTGTTTTGTTTAGTAATAGTGATTCTTTTAAAACAGCTTCGTAACTTCTTTTTCAAGAAGGACTTGAAAATATAAAACTGGTGTGATTCTGGAAGTAAAACTGCCAGGAACTACATGAGATAACAAAAGCAATATCAAAAAAAAGGAGATGAAAGAAAGCAGAAAATTTTTCATCTGGGGTAGAAGCACAGGCCTGAGGCTGGTAGTGAAGAGAAAGAGTTTTCTGTACTGACATCTTCCAGGATTGGGCCCAAACTTAGCCTACAGCAAATCTTGTCGAAAAACTGACTTTGTAAGAGGCGTTTGTTATTCTACCATTTCCAGCAATTGCCTTAGGGTAATTTGAGCATTTCAGCTTCTGGAAAAATAGATAACATGATATAATATATATTTATTAGCAGACAAACACTGTAAATTGTTGATACTCCCACATTTCAAGACAATGGTTAAAAGTGAAACAACAAGGCAGTCTTGTCTTACATTTGACAGTTTCAGCTCCTGGCACACTAAGCTCTTGTTTGATAGGCTACATTCATTCCATATTTGTGTAATACCCTGGAAGAAATTAGGTTGCAATGAAGTCCATTTTTGTCGCTGCATGTAGCAATGAATATCACACCCAGCAGGGTACAGTGGCACCTGGCTGTCCAGACCCAGTGTAGCACAAAGCCATCTGGGGGTAATTACAACAAGGTATTCTTTAAAGACCAGATGGGACCAAGGAACAGAAGCCCCTACCCCTCCCAGTCATTTACAACATAATTCCTTTCAATGATATACTTAATCCTCCCACCAGCTACGCTTTTCAGCTTGCTGTTGTCACTGTTCCTTTATGTTAATTCACTTGAGAGACACAGAAAGGGAGAGAGAGCGGAGAGCGGGAGCGAGCCACCGGTGCCTCAAGGGGCTAAAAGAAATTATTCATCCTTAAATTGTTTCCACTACACCAAGTACAGTAACAGTTGTTTTTTTTTTTGTTGTTTTTTTTTTAAGAGGGCTGAAATTATCCTAAAGAAGGTCAATGCTATAGCCCTGTGCAACACCAGCTGAGTTTTATTCAGCCACCTGTTAGCTAGGAGTGTTCTGCACATGCTCATGATGCATTTAAACAGTTTAAAGGGTCTTTTTATTGACTGGCAGCCTCCCTACATTCAGAGTGCTCAAGACATGGCCCTGCTTTGTGATCATATGTGGCACACAGGACTTAATTCAATTATGTTGTAAGCCTATCCAGTTTGTATCAGTGCCCTTTCACTTTTGTGTCATTTGTCTTGTATCTTGTAAAGAGTTGGGTGGGTTTTTTTCGTGGGGGAGGGGTTTGTTTTGTTTTGTTTTGGGATTTTTTTTTTAGGAAAAGGCATGCACTAGAAGAAAATTGCCTTTATTTAATCATTCACATTTGCACTGCAGATGTACAGGCTGCACTTTAAGAAAAAAACACAAAAAAGTATTTTTATTAATACAAAGGTAGCAAAACAAAAGAAGTTTTCTACAATTTTAAAATCAAAGATATACCCATACATCTAATTTTGAAAGAAGGTCAGGCAGACAGCCCAGACATATTTTAAACAAGAAACAAATAGAGAGATGAGTAAAGAGAGAAAAATAAGTAAACGTATTTAATAGTTTTAAAATGACAAACCATGAAGGCCTAGATATTGTTGTCCTTTCTTTTGAAGTGTTTTTTGTTTTAAAGAGACTGTACATCAAGTGACTCCTCAACAGCAGTAAGCTTGAATATATTTCTGCCTTGCTTATATTGCTGCATAGCCCCTGAATTCACAACCAATGTATGAGTGAACTGCAAATTTTCAAAAGAAAGTGTTTTTAAAATTATACAGCAAGTTGTTGCTACTATTTAGTAAATTTGTATGAATTATGAAAATGAGATAACAAGATGTCTTTTGATCTTGAGTTACCTAAGTGAGATGGTCCTGAAGTTCAGTGTGATGGTATCATCTCCTTTGCTTTCAGTCACCGTTCCACAATTCTGACCAAACATTTAAGAAAGTATCAATCCTGGCTTTTCAACAAGACATCAACCATGTCCTTAAGCACATTTAAAATAGATTCAAATGCATTAAAATCTGTTTCTCGTGGAAGAAGCTGCAAAAGACAGACCAAGCTTTTTGCATGCAGAGACCACAAATGCAAACTGAAGTCACATTGGCAATACAGTTCCAAGAAGCATAGAACAGGCAGAAGGAAGATTGAGTTTTCTTTAAAATTTGATTTATAAAGACTGAATTAGTTTTTGCTGGAAACTGAAATCAATAAAAATATAATGTGCTATGGTGAAATGTATCTTTTACCTTTTTATAATGCCTTTTACTTCAAACATTGATGGTGTGAAATCACAGTTATAAAATCCTATCTCTGCTTGAGTGTGTGTGGATTCCATCACAGTAATAGATAAACATATCTTTGTTAGACTGGGATAAATATTCATTGATATCTCTTCCCTCTCCTTTTTCCACAGAACAAAAGTCAGAGAAAGGGCAGTAGTGCCAAGTTACTCACTAGTCTGCCTGGCAAATAGGTATCAGTTGCTGATGTATCAGCCTCAGCACTGAAACAACCTGACCATGAAAGACCTTCATAATATCTTCCCTCCAGTCATTAAAAGAGCTGGTCGTGACTGTGAACAATTTATGTCTTGAATCTGATACTTTTCTGACTAACATTTTCCAAAAATGGAATGTTGTTCTGGTAATGTTCTCTCGTTAGTCTTAAAGATTTGAGGAAGACTTTGAGAAGATTGCTGAAAAACTTAACTGAGTTAGGAGGGGGGATAAATAGTCTGGAGAACACCACCCATTCAGTTTCACTTGGGATCTCTTAGTAGCATGTGAATACCACAGACATAGACTGCATAACAGTATTTTTAGTTCTTCATCAAATAATGTAACCTTTATTATAGAAAAGAGCTCCTGAAGGAAGAGCTGGAGTATTTAATTTTTCACAAAGCATGAAGAGATAATTACTTGGAAAGAACTACAGCAAAGTATTTAATATCTAATTGGGTGGGTGAAGATTCACATGGGTCTCGGCATTAGAATGAAGTTGAACTCTCAAATGTGACTACCATGAAACTTTCAGATTCTGATTTCAGCCTCCCCATGAAGAAAATGCATACATTTATTTCATAAATTTTTAAATCGTATAAGATAAGCTGGGTAATCAAACTGTACAGAGAGCAATTTAACATTATTCAAATATCAATACTTGGGACTTTAACCCAGATCTGTAAGGAAGTCAGTGAAAAATAAGGACTGTGCTGATAGCTTCCCACCTTGTTTCCATTCTACTATATCACTTCTCAAATTATGGGTGACTGATTAGGTTATTACAGGCATTTATGCATGTAATTCCCAGCAGTACCTCTGAACCAGACAGTTCATGCATATGAGTATAATTTTTTCACATAAAAATCACATGTTCTTGATCACAGTGAACTGCTAAGTCTCACAAATGCTTATTTTCTAAAAAACTGCAAACAATTACAATACACCTTATGTCAAAAATCACAGATAGATATGAAGGATGGACTAATGCAAAAAGCTTGGGAATCATATTCCCAATCCCTAAACACTCACAGTAATTACTTGTGCTTATTTACTTAGATGTAAGGATGTGCCAATTGATTTAATTCAAATAAGACTTACATATGAATCTTATCTACTCTACAGCACAACTCAGTCCACTTTAAAATGCAAATTATTCTAGTGTAATCTCTCAATTATCCTTCTACCCTGACATTCACTTCCTTCTTTTTTACATTTTGATTGTTTCAGTTTAGTTTCCTACGATCTTTGATTTGCCTGGAAGTGCCTTTGAAAAGCACAGTGTTGGTGAGAATCTCTAAATAATGAGGCATCTGGAACTTCCACTGTTGTGGCACTGTGAAATCATGTGCAGTCTGAGATATGATGCCCTGGCTAGAAAGCCCCTTTTTCACACATCATAGGAAAACTTACTGAGAAAAGTCATAAAATAATAAAGTGAAAATACTAGAGTCCAGAACTATTGAGAAGGAAAGTTCGCTTCTGTGTAGAAACCCCAACTCTTTATCTTTGCATTAAGTGAAGTTGTATCGAAATAAATTCCCTCTAAAGATGACTTTAGAAAGGTTTCTTCTTCTCTTGGTATTGACAAGGAGCTTTTCTCTCCTTTCTTTTGAGAAGATAAGCAGCTGAAAGAGGACGTGAATCCCTTTTCTGCCATCATCTCTTCCTTCTCTTATAAGGTAGTGGTGGTTGTTTCTCAACCCCACAAAATAATGAAATGAAAATTTGTTCATGAATTATGCCAAGACTTCAGCCCTGTCATAGAAGACCACCAAATTTGCCAGGCATGGTTTGCCCTTAGTAAAGTCATGTTGGTTGTCACCAATGACCTCTTTTTTTTTTTTCATGTGCCTTAGCATAGTTTCCAGGGAAACCTGCTCCATGATCTTTCCTGGCACAGGGAAGAGACTGACTGGTCTGTAATTCCTCCAGTCTCTTGCATCCCACTTTTTAAAAATGGGGGCTATATTTCCCTTTTTTCGGTCACCAAGGACTTCACCTGACTGTGATTAAAAAAAATGCTGGAGAGTAGCTTAGTAGCTTCATTTGCCAGCTCCCTCAGGACCCACACATGAACCTTATCAGTTCCCACAGACTTGTGCACGTTGAGGGTCCTTAGACCACCTTGGCCCTGATCCTCTCCTGGAGTGGGCTTAGTGGGAATGAGATCCTCATTCTCCCAAATTTCTGCTTTTGCCTTTCTCGCCTTTTGTGGCATGGCCGGAGTACTTGCTGTCTGAGGCACTGAAGCTGCTGAGAACATCAGCCTTTTCTTTGTAAGTCTGTAGGGTCACCAGCTCTCTGGTTTCCTTCCAGGGTGGGTAGCATTTTCCATTGTCTTTCCCCTGAATCTAACACCAATAGTAGCTTTTTCTGATATCCTCTATATCTCTGGCCAGACTTTAATATTAACTGAGAATGATACATGCACAAAAAGATAGGTCTTCTCTTTAAAAGTCAATTAAAGAGTGAAGCTATTGGGAAATGAGATAAATAAATAAATAAATAAATAAATAAATAAATAAATAAATAAATAAATAAACACACAAACAAACAAACAAACAAACAAATAATTTTAAAACACAAAAAACAGTGCCAGGGGCTCAGGAAGTCTGTGAGACAAGACTTTGGGAAGGCATTCTATGCAAATAGTAAAACACATGCTTTCTGGTATTTTTTTGTTGGAGGTTCTTTCTTCTGTTGTTGCCTAATGCTTGCTTGCTCTTCTGCTGAGGAAATCAGCTGCAGCAGCTGCAGTATCTATAAGTCCCCTCTTAGCAGGTAGGTACTTAAGACTAAAGAAAGAAGAGGAAAAAGAAGAGGTAGGAGGGTTGTACATGAGAACAGGCAACTGCAGGAAGGTACAGAGCAGTGCAACCCTGAGGGCACCCAGCACTCCTGGATGAAATGCAAACAGACCATCACCACACTGGGCATTCTGAAGTCATCACAGAATACAGTCCCTATTAATATGGAGTGACTCTGACCACTATTTATATGAATGATTGCACATTTAAAAAGACAAACATATGAAATAGATGCTCTAATGACGATGTTACATAGGAAGTAAACAGAAGAGTTGCTGTTAGCTCTTTTCCACACAGTTCTTAGCAGAAATATTTTGTCTGTGTTCATCTTTCTAGACTGGGTATATATCCTTAGTTTAATATTGAAAAATTTGATTTTATTTTCAGTGACTAGACTTGTCAGTTTAGGAATTGTCAGAATACCTCAATTTCTTTTGCTTGTTTTCTTTTTTTTTCCCAGTTTTTTTATACAGTAGAAATATCTAGGTTTGAAGAAGTTAAGCCCAGTATAAAGAAATGCTTTTAGTGTGGGAAGTATTGAGATAATAGGATGTCATGAAGAGAAACTGAGAAGTCATAAAGACAGCAGTTTTTTACAGAGTTAGATTTAACCTGAAGCTAAAATGAAATTTTTATCACCTGGGTAGAGGGAAAAACATTCAATGGGAAAACCAAGAAAAAGTAAGTCAATAGTTTTTTGCTGATTTGATTTGGGCTTTTTTTTTTTTTTTTTCCCCACATTGCCTAGTGCCCTGAATTCAATTTAGGGGTAGTCTTAGTTCGATAGATCCTGGTCTTGGTGAATCCTCCCACATTTTTATCTCCCCTAGCAGTTAAACTCAATCAAATCTCTTAAAAAGGAGAGGAGACTATCAAGAACATGTGAAAACTAATGAAATGATAGCCAACTTCTGAATATTTTTATTAAGATTAAAACCCCTCATATTTCTGTACATCTAGTTGTTATATGTTCTGTTAGAACACAAAGAGTTTCAGCATTTGATTTCATAATAATGTCTTTCAGTTTCAAATTAAGGTTTCTCTATGAAAAATATATGTGTAGAAAAAAAATGAGGGATTACCTAGAGTAATTATAAAGTGTAATTATAAAGTATAATTATAAGTATAAATTATTTCAGAAATGTTTGCCCAAAAGCCTACTACTTACACATTTTGGCCTTCTTTTTCTTCTGTTTTTCTTCCAGGTCTCAGAATTGCCTCAATGCAATATACCTGCATGATATAAACAAAAATCTGATGTGGAGTATAAGTATGTCTAATGATGATGAGAAAAAATCTACAGTGTTCTAATTATATCATGAATAAATGGGGCTTAAGGCAAGTGCAGGGTTTCCAATTTTTGGATATAAATTTAATTTATTTAGCAAGCTAAATAAACTTCTTCTAAAACTACTAGATAACCATTCACATTGCTATTGTGAATTAAAGGAATTAGACTAAGTTTCTTAAGAAATGCTGAAGGTGAATGCTATTCAATATGTAATCCATCCGAAGAAACACTACACATTAAGAAGGTGATTCATAATGACTGGCTTTACCTTCATGAATAACATTGTCAGTAGAATTGCAGCTTTCCACTCTTATAGCCCATGACTTCTCTTGTGTGACGTCTTATCCTGTATTAGAGCCTTTGCTCTTAACTTACATGACAAAGTAAATTGTTTTGAGTCTCTTTTCTTCTAGATTTTGAGCACTGCTAAGAACAATATCAAGCACCTAGTGTAGGAAGAGGGCAGCAATTTCAGTAAATTAAACAGTTCCAGGAAATGTTTTCAGATGCTAGAAAATTATCACTAAACAGTGCTGAATCACTGGAGAAGCCACTGGTTTCATTTGTTCTGTGATTAATGCTTTAAATATCATCTCATCAAATGCACAACACTAGGATCCAAAATACTGCATTTTGCATATTTAAGCCCTTGACAGTGTACTCTCCCTTAAACAGAGTTCTTAGTACTCCTTTCAGTGAAAAGATTCTTTCAGGAGAAAAGAAAGTGTCTTTCCTCTATTGAGATCTACAGCTATCTATTACAATTGGAAATAATTTTCAGAACCCTTGTAGCCTAGGTAGAGAAAATCTACCTCCCCTCACTTCTATCAGGGGAAATGGTGCTTACAGCTACCTGTATGCAGATTTGAATGAAAGGCAACCAAATGTACTGGAATTGTGCAAATGTTTCAAAGTAAGGAGGATGACTCTTGAACTAAATGCATAGGAAAAAGAGAATATGCGTAAGAATAATCATATAATTAAATGCTTGGATTAGGGCTTGGTGTTCCATTATTAAAAAAAAAAATTAAAAAGAAAATGCAACAGAATAGTACAGAAAAAATGCTGACTTGTAAAAGATATAAATTACTACCTAATAATAATAAATATCATCTTGGCAAGGGTTGTGTCTGTGAGCCTTCTAGAGCAGTAAATCTTTGGGAAACATGTGAACACCAGAGAACCAGAGCACTCATTCTGTGGACAATAGACACACTGGGAGTGGGAATAGAGGCAGATAGAGGAAAGACAATAGAAAATGAGGTTATAAGCATATTGACGGTTTTTCCTTTTTGTGAGTTATATAGTAAGTAGAATTAAAAAAAAAAAAATTGCCCAGTAAAACCTGAGAAAACCTGCATTTTTTTACTACCTCTGCGTATAGATTGCTTATAGTAGTTGCATCCTGAAGTGTCTGGATATGTCAAGAGGTGGGGAAAAACCCTTGCCAGTGAGGGAAGAGCTATCAAAGTACCAAAAAGTGGTAGCCACCCCAGTTTTTACTGTAGTCATGGTTATAATTTACTGGTGGGTTCTCAAGGCCTTAGATATCCCCATATTGATGATATTGATACAACACTTCACAGTCTGCTTGCCTTTGTTCCCCTCTCAGCTGGTGCAGAATCAGCACTAGGGTATGGAAATAAAATAGTCAGGCTTTTCTCCATTTTGCAAAGTATTTCCTGGCATTTCATTGCTGCTACAGGACTCCAAGTGGTGTTTGTAGGAGTCATCTCATGCTCAAGCAGCCATGACCAATGGCTTGGTATCTCTGCCATCTGCAGCATTCTGCTTGCCCTGAAGCCATGGGATTTTGATCCATGAGTAGCATCTGTAAGTCAAATTCCACTGTTTCCACAGGAGTTTAAGTCAGACTCCATAGGGTGATTTTGCCTTTGAACTAATTTAAATGAGACCAAAATTGACACCAAAATATATTGTTACCCTGAAAGGACCTGCCAAGGGGAAAAAGAATTGTCCCTGACAAAAATAACTCAAGGCAAAAGTTCCCCTTAAATTTTATGAGCTCTTTGTGAAATCACACTGTTTTCTTTCTGAGCGATGAAAGCAATGAAATACCGTAACCTCTAGCAGCAGAAATTTACATTTCCTGGTCTATTTAAACTCCTCAATTCATTAACTTTCCTCTAACATGTTCCTACATACCAAATAGTAGTCCTGATTTTGCAAGCCCTTTTCTTAATCAATACTCTGATCTCATATTTATTTCCATAGTGTGCTTGTATAAAATAATAAGAAAATCCCCTTTAATATCTGGCATCACTCTTGTCCTGGAACCAAATTAATTTTGCTTCACTGAGAATTTGGAATAGTGTCTTATCATGCGCAGCCATCTCTACAAAGCTCCTAAGGTGATCTGTTTGCTCACATTTCTTTTAATTGCTTATTCATCAGTTTATTAGAGAATCTGCTGTGAGATAGCTCATGAGAGCGTGGCTGTGTTGTTGACCAAATGTGCCACAGAGGCAGCGAGCTGGCATTTGAAGAGCTGCCCTGCATCCTGCAATGTAGACCATGGCATCCACCCTGACCAATTCACACTGCTTTTTGTCTGAGGAATTTAAAGTGTCCCTGAACTCCCCTCTGCTTCATGCAGATTGCTTGCATTTTGTCCTCTAATTCTCTTAAAGCACCGAGTATCTTTGTGTTCTATCAATTGTCGGTCGCAATTTAGAAAAATAAGTATGTGGACCAAGATATATAAATAAATACAATGCCATCAAAGCCCACAGGAACCAGCTCTTCAAAGTGTAGAGCAGGCCCTTTTCAACTTCAATGCCAATATAAGATGCTCTGAACTCCTCAAACACTTCTAGAGACTAATCAGTTGTTTTCATTGACTTCAACTAAAGAATGAGTTTACCTCTATTTACCAAATCCTTTATTTACCAAAGTTAGGTTTTCTTTAGTTGCTGGCACGGGTGTTCACTGAAAATTCACTACTGATATTTATGTAGATATAATAAAAATGTGGGTTTGATTGACTGTTTGCTACATGACACATATCTGTTCTTGTTTTTCCCCAACTTTCTTTATACTTCATTTGGAAATACATGAAAATTCCTCTTTCAAGTAGTTGTGAATTAATTAAAATAAGACTTTTAAATGACACCATTTATAGAATCCCTTAATACTTGCTAAGGGGAGAGCTCAAAAGGCTCCTTTAAGTGATAAATGTATAAATCTCTTTTAGGCTTCAAAAAATAGTGTTTTTTGATATGTGTCTAACCATGCAGTTTTTCAATTTGTGCAGGGTTGGTTTTTATTTTTGTTTCAAGTACCTGTCCCATAAATTTTAAAGCACATCTTTCCTTAAAGGAAAAAAAATAAGAAAAGTGCAATCTGGGTGCTAGGACACTAGAAAGAAGCAATAAATTATTGCTGTAATGACATGCTAATTAAAATTTTGCTTGTAACTCACGTAAGTGTTTGAAGCCCAGCAAATTTCTCTTTTCATTTGTGAAGTGTGAAGGTAAATTGCCCAGTGACAGTGGGACATCACTAACAAGTACAAATTGAATAACATGCTATCTTGCTCTATTAGTACTGACTAGCATGTCTGAATTAGATATTCAGCACACTCCCCATTGTAGGCCTGATTGATAAATGCTAAGGAGAATTTGTCAAAACAACAGGGGCTACACCCAGTGGGACATCAATATGCTCCATTTAGTCACCCACCCGGCACTTCCTACACAGGATTGTCACATAAGATTAAGACTAGCCGCTAACCAGCCATCAAGCTTGCAGCAGACACTAGGCAGCCTGTGTTCTGTATGCATATTAGTCACATGCTTAACAATTTGGGCTGTCATGACTGAAGCATGCAGTGACCTCTGGAGCAGAGGTTGAATTTTGCAACTACACTGAGACATCATGCTCAGCTGTTCAAGATTTTAGGCCATTTCCTGCCTGATCTGTGCACAGATGCACTGCCCTAAGCTATAATCTGTGGCCTAGTCCAAATGACAAATGGCACAGCATAGATTATTGCATTATATATTAAGTACTACAAGTCTGTAAATTATAAGTAAACTACTGTTCAGCCTGAATGTCTCCTCCAGCTTTTAGAACACTTTCTTTCATAAAGCCTCTCACGTGCAGTATAAATAAATATTTGGAAAATGAAGACACCAGATTTTAAAGACTGAAATGGACTGTTTTCCCCACAATTAGCTTGAATATGAAAGAGTTTTGTTCCAGCTGCAATTCAATAAGTTAAAGCTGTACTTGCTTCTCTTCTATTCCTCCCCTTTTCACTGAGAATTATTAGCAAATTAAGGTTTTCTGTGGGCTCTGTATGTTGAACAATTTTTGCCAGATAAATGGTTGAGGCCAGCCACTTTACATAGTTCTTTCAGTATGGATTAAACATGCAATATTCAACACTAATAAAAATTAATAAGAAAAATAAACATCATCAGTTCCGAGGGAACTAATTTGTCATTCCATTATGTTTAGTCTCTGTTTATGTACTGAAGTTCTTGTTTATAAGTGGAACAGCTGTAAAGAGTATAAAAAATAAAGCTGGAACGAAGGCATTCACTCTGTTTCTTATTAATGAGCTGCAATATTTAATCGGTCTAAACTGGTTTTTGGTTAGAATATGGTTGTGAGTTTCCTATGTGTATTTAGGACTCCAATACATCAGTTATGTAATGTCAACAATCAAATTATTCCTTTTAGGATGGAAAGAGGAAAGAATTAAAGACAGAAAGAGAAACACAAAAGAGAAAGCAAGAATGAGAGAGTGAGAGAGGAAGGAAGGAAGGAAGGAAGGAAGGAAGGAAGGAAGGAAGGAAGGAAGGAAGGAAGGAAGGAAGGAA
>JANPWX010019747.1:3127-91088 GCA_024734555.1 Trochalopteron elliotii | reverse complement strand
TTTCGGCCAGAAAGCCAAGGAAGGAAGAAAGGAAGGAGGAAGGAAGGAAGGAAGGAAGGAAGGAAGGAAGGAAGGAAGGAAGGAAGGAAGGAAGGAAATGTATCTCTTGTTGCCTAGCTGTTGCAACAGAACTGAATATGAACTTCCAAGCTGCCAAGCTTGGCAACTTTTCTTTGCATTATATATAAAAATTTAAGTTTTGTACCCTCCCTCCCATCTTAGTTTGTGTTTTCATAAGTGAAAAAAATGTTTATATATCTTTCTGGTATTTAGACTAACACTTTATATCTACATTATGATAACATACTTTGGAACATAACAATGACCCTAACTAAAGGGAATTCTGTTGCATCATCTAGGTTAACATTATTGTGGCTCTAAAAGCAGATTTGATATGCATATGGAATGAACTTCCTTACACTAAAAAAGTAGGTGGAATCAAGACCCTTGAGTTTGGTGAATGGGAAACATCTTCTTTCTTTTTCTCAGTGTAAAAGCTTTCAGATGAATCACTCTCCATGGCCTAATGTGCATTGTTTGAATTAACTAGCAACTTGTCATCCTAATGTCCCTTCATGCCATTTTGAACGTTCTTTAGTTTGAATAGAAATAAATGTAAAAAATGGTTTGGATTTTCTTTTTGTTGTGTGTGTCAAATGATGTGAAACATTTTAACAGACGTTCTTTAACATTCACTGAGTTATGAGTTTGACTTGGGATCATTTAACTGGAAACAGAAGACACCAAGGTGACAAACACCCATTTAAATACTTTTCTCAAGGATTTCATCATGTAAAAATAACATACACCAAAAGATATGAATTAGATAAATGCTCCTAGAACAGATTCACTTTACTATAATTATTAAAGCAAAAATAAAATTTAGAAAATATATAAAAAAATATTCATTTTATCTAGCATGGAACTAAGAATGTTGCCTCCATTTCCTATTGCCTGACAGCTTTCCTTTCTATGGGCACCAATTTTTCAGGATTGAAAATCAGTGGGTATTTAGCTCAGATATTGCCTTTTCTTGGTGTGATTAGACACTGAATTGGGAGGAGCTGTCAAATCCCTCAAGAGCAGAGAATCCCTGCAGAGAGGCCTCAATAAACTAGACAGATGG
The DNA here is from genome assembly GCA_024734555.1 of Trochalopteron elliotii. NCBI lineage: Eukaryota > Metazoa > Chordata > Aves > Passeriformes > Leiothrichidae > Trochalopteron > Trochalopteron elliotii. The sequence goes on along the minus strand of JANPWX010019747.1, from coordinate 89,962 downwards.
GCAATCACCAACCATATGAACTTTAACGAGGGGAAGTGCCAGATCCTGCAGCTGGGCTGGGGCAGCCCTGGGTGTACAGACAGACTGGGCAATGAGAGGCTGGAGAGCAGTGCCATGAAAGGGCCCTGGGCTCCTGGGCCATGGCAAGCTGAACATGAACCAGCAGTGCCCTGGCAGCCAGGAGGGCCAAGCGTGTCCTGGGGGCATCAGGGACAGCACGGCCAGCCGGGCAAGGGAGGGGATTGTCCCCTCTGCTCTGGGCTGGGGGGCCTCACCTCCAGGGCTGGGGTCAGGTTTGAGTGCCACAGGATAAGAGAGATGTGAAACTATAAGAGAGTGTCCAAAGGAGGATCATGAGGGCTGTGGAGGGCCTTGAGGGGAAGCCTGATGAGAGCAGATGAGGTAATTTGGTCTGTTCAGCCTGGAGGAGACTGATGGGAGAACTCATTGCAGTTACAACTTCCTTGAAAGGGGAAGAGGAGGGGCAGGCACTGATCTCTGCTCTGTGTAACCACTGACAGTACCCAAGGAATGTCCTGGAGTTGTGTCAGTGGAGGTTTGGTTTGGATACTATGAAAAACTTCACCCAAAGGGCGGTCGGACACTGGAACAGGCTTCTCAGAGAAGTGGTCACATCACCAAGCCTGGCAAAGTTCAAGAAGGATTTGGGCAATGCTCTCAGGCACATGGTGTGACTCTTGGGGTTTCCTGTGCATGCCAGGAGTGGCATTCAATGATCTTGATGGGTCCCTTCCAACTCAGCAGATTCTATGACTTTATGATAACAGAAAATTTTATGCAAGCTTTCTCTTCGTCTTTTGGTGAACCTGAAGTGGAAGATGAGTAAAAGAACTAGTTTTATGGCAGATGTGGCATCTAGAGCTAGGAAAAAAATATAAAAGTGTAGTGTAAATCTAATGTATTTAGTTCCAGTGGAGTTCCTTGAGATTTACCACATTGTAAGAAAGAAAACTACCTGGTTGTGTCAGAAAGTGCCTTTTCTGTTTGTCTTTTGGTAGTAATATTTTATTAGAAGACATACTGATCCCTTAACATACACCAGTCTTCTGACAATCAACTATATTCAAGTTAGGTTGCATGTTTTTGCCTTTGAGGAACACAGTTTTGGCCTGCTCCCTCTGATAAACCCACAATTCTAATGCTATCTAATCTAAGTGAATTAGTAAGTGAATTCTGCAGTGATACCAGACATTGCACAGTGGAGGTGGTGGCTGATAACCTCACAAGCCAGTACTAGTATTTAGTGAATGAACTAAAAAGCCTTACAGAGACTGTGAACATGAGATTTGTAAAACTTCTGCAATCCAGGTATTCAAATCTATTTAGGAAAAATTCATGTTACAGTCACATGTCAACTTACTCTGTAGTTAAAACTCATTTACAAATTAGTGACAGACCCACATACAGACAAACAAAAAAGAAGTTCTACTGTCTTCCACAAAGATTGCACAGGAACAACTGGGATCTGAAATAGTGGTTGATTTTTTTTTTCCTGGAATACACATGAACCTGCTTATATTTGTTGGTGCAAAGGTAAAGAGAATGTATAGGGAGAAACTGAACTCAGCTACATGCTACAAATGGGTGAAATACCTGAAGCAAAGACAGAAGGGACTTAAGCATGAAAAGTCATCAGGAAAAAAGAATGATTAGGAATTTTTTCTGGGAAATGAGGATTGGGAGTATATAATGAGTATGTATGTACAGTCTGTGCTAGAAGGATCTAGTTCAGCAAAGTGTGTGACTATTTCAACTCACATGAACAATATATTTACAACCAATGACTAAGGTTTGAATCACAGCTATAAATAAAGTCTGTAGGGTGTGTAGGGTAGGCAATAATTCAAAGAAAATACTCCTGGCTTCTGATTCTGGTTCTTGAGTACTACAGAGAAATAATACTAAAAGGAGATTTCCTGCTGAACCTGAAACTTTCTCCTACAGAGAAAGTAAAAACATGTAAAAACATGTGACATGAGCTCGGTACCCAGCATTACGCATATTTGTGGATGCAATAAGTGATGTATCTATAAATATCGAACAAAGTGTGTTACTTTTTTCTGAAGAACTGTACATAAGCATTAAAATGGGAACTGGTGGTTCATGATGATATAAAGCTGAAATATAAGAGAATGAGACTTTTTTCAGACTAATAGGTAAAATGATACCTCTATAACATGTTAAAAAAACGATGCAGCTACTCACTGAAAAAAAACCCCAAATGTAAAACCAAAGGTTGTGTTATGAAAGTGACATTAGAGTGGAGAAACAGATAAGCTTCTTTTTAATTGTTTGTTGTGTTTGTGCTTGAAGTATGTTAGGAATTACACATCGTTTGTTTGTTTGTTTGTTTTAATTGACACTTTGAATTTACCACAGTTAACACTGACTTATATGAAATGGACTTTTGTATGAAACTGAAACTCTCCAAACTGGATTGTTGATCTACCTGCACAAAAAAGCAAAAAAAAAATTTTTCCAAGCCCTAGTGGAAAAAGTTACTGAAGTGGTTTTGCCCCATGGGAAGGCTGAAGCTGGTCCATACTAATGGCAGCTCCTCCGAAAACAGCAGCCTGCTCACATTGCCTGGGGCAACATACAGATGATGGATAGTGTAACAGATGAGTCTTCTCCTCATCTCTGTTCTAATCTCACTCCACCTATTGTCACCAATATCATCAGTGTCAGTAGCCTAAGCTACTGCACAGAGCCTATGAGCTCCTCCAGAAGTTCTGGCCCTGCTGTTGTTCCTGGGGTTTGCCTCTCTGCCTGTGCAATCTGTGGTGGTACCTGCTACCAGAGCATGGGGAAGAGAGAGTGGAGGTGGAAGCTGGGTCTGGACCCTGGGCTCTGGAGGGTGGCCCACATCTGGCTGATGCAGAGTGGTGGGAAGGTTGTTGTAACTGATGTGGCATGAAACGTGCCATAAATAAGTGATGAATAATATGCCAATATCACTTTGTGTTTGTCACTTCCCCCTTACACTATAGATTATGGTGATTGTAGAAGTCCAGCATTCAAAACTTAGGAAATGCAAAAAACTAAAGTAGTTCTGTAATCTGAACACAAGCTTGTGTATGACACCAATGTTCACTGAAGAAGCAGCTTTCATAAAACACAAGCTTTGGCAGCTCTGGTACGGGCAGCAGGCCCTATCTGTAGTGTCAAAATCATCCCCACCATCCAGCATATTGTGCCATTTAGTCTTCACCCTACAGCTACTTCAGAACAGGGATTCCCTCTTAGATATCTCTTCAATGATCAGACTTTGGCAGGAAGTATCCACAGACATTAATGAATAATTGTTCAAAATCACTTTAGAGTGAAATGATTATACATCTTTTCTCAAAGGAGAGTGAAACTGAGACAGAAAAATGTTAATGTCACATAGTATAATTTTGCTGTATCTAGTATAAAAAAATTAAGGTCTGTACTTTCAGAATGTTTCATATTTTTTTGTCACATAAGTGTTTCCATCTCAACAATGACAAGATATTAAGTACTGAGTTAGTCTAAGATGTAGTTGATACTGTTCATCATCACATCAGAAGTAGGTGGTAATGTAGCCAAATATACAAAATAAATCCCTTTAAAAATATTATTGTTAGTGTAGGTGTTTTGAAAGTAGATGTTATTTTCTTTATAGTCTAGAAACTGGATAAAAATCTAAGCTGGTTTGCACACATGGATCCCTTCTGAAGTCCACAAGAATTGTCTCCTTACATCAGAATTAAATAAACCAAGAACTTCACTTTGCAAGCAAAGGTAAATTCACAGATCTGCTTGTGACTTTCTCAGTGTAAGTACAGACAAAGTTGGAGACACTGATATAAGTGTGTGTTTTCTTATTGCATTTCTTTATGCCGTAGCCTAATGTTTCTACTTTAGGGACCATCTTCTCAGTTTCCTTATTACCACAGGCTAATTGGATTCACAGCATCCTCCTCATGCAGGCTGCCAGGTGCCAGCCCTGCTACCAGCAGAAACAACATTTTCTCTGCTGTCTTCCTCTCATGGCCTTATACTCCTCATGCTGTGCCTTGTGCACCAGTGCCGAGCAGAATTCACACGGACAGGAATTTAGTCTGAGCTCTGCACCACACTACTGCTAATGTTTCTTCTGGACAGGATGAACTGATGCCTATGGAAATCTCTTTCCACATTGGCAAGTGAGGCAGCTAACACCTGGACCTTAAAATGATGAAAAACCAACGCATGTTCATTGAATCCCAGCAAAAAAAGGCAAGTGTCAAGATCAACATATTCAGAAATGAAGGAGTCATATCAGAACAATTATTTTGATTGGGAATATATAAAAATTTCCATTTTGAAAGATAACACTAAACTGCAGTTCAAAACTTGAAAAAGTAGAGTAAAAAAAAATCTTTCTTTGGTAGCAAGGTGCTGTCTAAACTTGGAGGAGAGTGAATAGTGTGAGCCAGGAAGGATGTGTTTAGCTTCCAGGCATGCCTGTGGAATAAAGAATCTAAGGAGTAAGAGGGGATAGAGACTGGTGGCTACTGGTGCAAGCAGGGCAACAGGCCTCTTGCACACAAGGGCAGGGAGGGTGGACTGTGAGCCTTCCTCTGGGGACAAATAGCTGAAAAGCAAGGGACAGTGGGAATAAGGGGAGAGGAGATGGACGGGGGAGAGGGAGGGGGAAAGCTATCAGGTACAGCTAGGGATTGTGATGAACTCTAGTGCTGCATTTAACTTCAGAAGTTTGGTGTTAAAAGAGATAAAATGCTGCAGGATGTTAGTGTCCCCTAGGGAAAGAAGGGGGTATGGGCACATGGGGAGGAGAATAAATTACCTGCAGATTAGTTTATTAGTAAAAAACATTTCATCTGCCGTTTCTAGAATCTGGGTTGTTTTTTTCCATACAAGGGTTAAAATTTACATCACTACTGGAGATCTGTTTAAGAGTGTGTGCAGGTTAAATACACTGAATCCTCATCCCATACACAGTAAGGCAGCTACAAGTCAAACATAATGACAGTGCTGATTAATTAGGTACTCCTACCCCCAGCACTTGAGAGTGATTTATTGAGACACATCTCTAACCTGATCCATTGTGCTGACTGGATTAATGGAGTGAGCTAGAGAAATTCACTGGCAATGTTAGATACAGAGCAGGAAAGCATTAACCCTTGGAGCTTTCTTATCTAGCCTATTGACAGAATATTAATTATGACAAAACATACATGTCTCACCTAATTATCTTTTGATAACTAAGCATATATTTTTATTCATGCATGATGAAGTTACTGGAGTGAAAATCATTTGTACATAAACATTTAGAAAAATATGGAGATAATGCTGAATTTACAGGATCCATTATAAACATGAGACCATAAATGTCTTCCTTTAATTCTCGACCATTTACTTTAGATTATTAGAACAATTAATGGAGCAAGCAAAAAAAAAATTATTTTGGAATATAAATTGGAGCTTCATTGTGTTGCATATATACAAACACTCATGATGCATTATAAATGCTGTGTTTTTCCTGGACTTGTCTCTAGCAGGCTTATCTTCTCAAACTTGGGCCCATTTCATGCAGTTAAATGACATTCCCTAAAACACACTTATGTTCCAGGTTACAGGCTTGCTCTGAACTGCAGGCATCAACACTTTGTGATTATAAGTCAGAGTTACTGAGCTGTTTTTGGTATCTCAGGTATCTGAAAAAAGGCAGGTGCGTCCCATAAAGTGGGAAGCCCGAGCACAGGTGGGAGAGTCATGGGCTTCAGAGATTTCAGTCACATCTTCCTGGAGGAGCAGGATCTCACACCAGCAGTGCCTGCTTTCAGCAGGGAACAGGGTGGAGTGTAGCTTATTAATCTAGTATTGCATATACTACTTCATATTTGCAAAGTGCTATTCTTCAGTCATCTCAAATAAATATTAATGATTCCTGATCCTGTGGACTTTTCACAAATTTAAAGGGAAATTCTTTGCAAAAAAACCCCAAACCCTGTAGAGGCAAGAACAAGGAAGAGAGAAATTTCAAATCCATTTTGGTTCAAGATTTTCAAAATTAGTAACTTCTGGTTTTAATTTTAATTTGACAGGCAGAATGAGGAGAAATGAAGTAATTTTTTTTTTTCATTTTTTGCCAAATAAACATTAAAATGCCACAAAGTTTAAAGTTTAAGGATTGAATTAACAAAAGTTAAAAAAAAAAGGAATTGAAATTATGCAGTGCAGAAAGCTACTATTTACATAATTCTGATCACTCTATAAAGTTTAGCTGAATTTTGTCTAGATTTGGAGGCAGCTACCCTCTAATGTTGCAGTTTACAGTCTGAGTTCCTCAGGTTTGGTTTGTCTTTGTGGGGACCCTGGTTGGGATCCCTTCTGGCTTGCAGCAACAGAAGAAAGGAGTAGAAATTGTCAGGCATTGTCCATACAAAGAATGGGGACATGGTGAAATCCCAGAAGTGGGAACTGGAAGGCATTCTCCCATCCTGCTGTTTACACAGACACGAGGATGGGTGTCTCTGTGTTGTTGCTACCCATTTCATGCACAAACAGAAAGAGCAAGTGTATACCTACAACTCATCCTGCATTGTATGCCCTAAAAGAATTAGTGATTCTAAGCCCCATTGGAAAGAGTCAGATTGCGGTCCTGCTTGCAATAATTTTTGTGTTGTTTTCTCAACACAAGCTCTGCAGTTACAGAGAAGAGTTACTCGGTTTACCCAAGGTGTATCCTCAGATTCCTCCTGTAACATTAGCATCAACAAGAAAATGGGTCATGCTACATGTGGGGAGCTCATCTGTCTTTTCAGGGACAGTTTGTAGATATATTCTTAGCCTCCCAATACAAGCAGAGACACATCCTGTTACATATATTCTGCTTACACCGTGAAAAACATGGATTGGCACCACAAGGCCAGGCATTTATGTTTGTAACTAGGCTGCTGCTGTAGAAGGTAGAGGGCATGCAGGTATAAAACCCAGAATCCCAGAGTAGAATAATGGAAAGTTTTGGTTTGGAAGCAGTCTTTAAAGATCACCTAGTCCAACTCCCTTCTAATTAGCAGGGACACTTTCCACCTAGTTGCTCAGAGCCTTGTCCACCTTGATCTTGAATGTTTCCACAGATGAGGCACCTACAGCCTCTCTGTGCAACCTGTTCTGGTGTTTCACTGCCATCTTCATAAAACAATTCTTTTTTATATCTAGGTGGAATCTGCTCTCCTTTAGTTTAAAACCATTTTCCCTTTGTTTTGTCCCTAGAGGCCCCTCTAATAGGCCTGTCCCCATCTTTCCTATAAGCCTCCTTCAAGTACTGACAATTTGCGATAAGGTCTCCCCAGAGCCTTCTCTCCTCCAGGCTGAACAAAACCAACTCTCAGCCTGCATCCATAAGAAAGATGTTCCAGCCCTTTGATGATTTTTGTAACTGTCCTCTGATTTTCCTCCAACAGATCCATGACTTTTAACATCTCTTCTCCTATTACCTGCCTTTCTTATCTCTTTTATTCCAAGCACTTACAATGCAATTACTTTGTCTCAGAGGAATAAATTATTCCATCCAAAAATCTGTGGGGTTTTTTGCACCAAGATTTGTGTCTCAGGTAAATTGTTTGAGTATAATTTGATCATGTCTACTTCATTCACTATGATTTTTTTTTGTGGAAACAGTGTAGATTTGTTCTGATCACCAGTCCCGATGATCCACCTCCATATAATGTCACAGACTGTGTCATGTTTGACCACAGACCTTTCTCCATACAGCTTGAGGTTTCTTGCCCCAGGAATTTACTATCATGATCACAATGAAGGAGAACAGAAGTCCACCCAGGATACTGCAACTACTTACTCTTTTCTGAACTGGGAGAAAATAGGTCCATTCCTCCCCTTGTCGTCTCTATATAAATATTTCACTTGAGGTCAGGGCTATAATGTCTTAATTAGTACTTCTATTGTGCATTTTTATATTTTCAAACTGGCCCTTTTGTGAGATTTTTCTAGGCATATGGGCCAAGGACAACCAGAATTATAGATTTAATTATATCATCAGAATTATAGATTTAAATTATCTCTTAGAAATGCAAGACCTGCCCAAGACAGATGAAATTCAGTTAAAGTGACTTAGACCTCACCATTGTTTTAGCCTTTTGCCCTCAGGAAACAGAAGAGAATGAAAAAAAGTTTTCCAGACTGGGAAATCACCCTTGTCACCCCCATGACTGAACCATCTGCCAGGCAGAGGAAGGGGACCGTGAGATACAGGAGCAATCTCTGCAGAAATGGCCTTGCCCTGACATCTGGCAGGGCAGACTGGATTTCTCTTGATGCAAAACTCTTAAAACATCTAGTGACCAGGTGTGAGGCAAAAGATGGATGTTCAGTAAGAAGTGCGTAATTAGAATGCAAAGGTTTAGCAACAAAAGTGATTTATTTTCCTTTTTGTCAGTCTCTGTGCTCAGGACAGCATGACAATAAGGGACATTCAAAGAAGCTGAGCATCAGGACACTTTCTCATTTAAAATAGTCCCTGGGATTCATAATTTAGGTGCCTGAGACAAATCTGTGCTGTAAGTAGTTATACCAGTCAGAGAATATGAAACAACTACAGGAAAAAAAGAACAGAGGGAAACATATATCAGTTTTAAGCACAAAAAGAAGATTCAGGTTAGACATTAGGGGCTGGTACAGGGGAATGGCTAAATCATGTCACAGGATCCCTTTTTCAACTGTTAAAAAATTGTTCTATGAATATTGTTTGTATTTGCTGGTATGATTTTGTTGATTTTTTTTTTTTTGAGAGGGAGTTTTTTTCTATTGTTGTTGTTTGCTGGTTTAAGGTTTTACTCTTGTTTTTCCCACAATAATAAGTGTAGATTTGGAAGGGAGGGGTGGAGAAAGATTAAAAATTCCTTGTTTAAGTTATTTTCTCTGCTCAAAATTAATCTTGAATTATTCATAATAAGAATGGGAAAGGAAGAAAAGTAGAAGACCAAAAAATGTCAAGGTTCAAGCTGTGTCATTGTGTGCAAAATCCTCTCTAACAATAATGCTAAAGATAGGAATAATGTTGGTGGGAATGCTGTGAGGAGAAGCATTCCTTGGTCTGTGTGATACACTAATTCCCTAAGCAGAGTCAGAATTCGGGCTGAAGTGGAATACAGGTCTGTTCTACTACAGAAATACTTACAGGCCAAATGTAAAAATAACTTCAGAATATCTGTGATCTAATATATATATTTGTGTGTGTGTGTATGTATACTTATAAGTGTTGTCTATATATGCACAAATATACTACAGTGTATAAATCACACACATAATTAAGTAGGATGAAAAGTTTGCATTCTAAGTCAACACCTTTCATTTGGTGCCTGCAGTTACATATGAGTTCCCCTCACTCATATATAATTGACATCTTTAGAATTTGTTATGCTGGAAAAAATCAGTTTGCAAGAAAAATTATTGTATTTTCTGCTTCTGCAGTTCAAGGACCTTTTCGATTTACCCTCCTCACAACCAGTTTTACCTTTGGACAATCTTGCTTCTACATCCCACTGACATCTGTCCTAAAATACTCTCTAGCCTACACAGGCCCAGTGTGTATAGCCACATCAGAATTCTTCTTGAAACTCCACTTGCACATCCTCTCTACTTTTGGTTGTCCCTTTGCTAGCTGTGGTCCCCATTTGATGCTTTTAAAATAGTATTTCATTAAGTAAATCTTTCTGTTCCTTATCTCACAATTGTACATTTTATTGTGGTTACATTAGCTGGTAACTGGTGTGATTTTTGGCTCAGAGAGAGGTATGAGAGATTGGGATCTTCAGCCTGAGTTGTGCAGTCACATGTGATGGGGGCTAATTGGTGACCAGCTGCATAGAGCAGGGAAGAAGAAAGTCAATAGATGGAAGGGATAGAGCACATACATCCCCTCTGTGATTGCATTTAGGGTGAGAGTGAGCATCAGAGACATAGAAGCCAGGGCCATTCATTTATTTAGGACATCAGAGATGTCTGCAGAAAGTGGGATACCTGACATAGGACATAGTGGAGACAATACCTTTATGGAATGGCACCTGGATACCAGGCAGAACATGCCAAGAATTCCAAATTAGACTAGAAACTGGAGTTAAGCAACTGAATTGACCATTTAAGTTCATTTACTGACACGGTACATGCCTATGTATGCATACATATATGTATATAGTCAGTACATGTATGTGTATGTATTATATGTGTATGTATGTGTGTACACGTAAGTGCACATGAGTAGAAGTCAGCAAAAACTCAAGATACTGTTAAATGACTTTGCATGGGTGTTGGGGGAGGGTTTCACATTGGTGTAATTCATACTGCAGGCTGGCAGATAGGAAACATACAAGAAGATTGTCTTTGCCTGTTTGCACTGTTCCTACCTGAAGGAGATTGCAATCATAATGCATTTATGAGGCATGATAAAAGTTCTGACACAGTAAAAATAAAGCACTTCAGAGAAAATAAAAGCTAAGATGAACTCAGGGCCAATTTTCTGTAGAGAGAAGAGAACATTTCATATCTGTCTGAAAAGGCAGAGCATGGGCACAAACCTGAGTATTTTTAGCTTGCTGCACATCAATTATTTTATGTTAACTGTAGAGGTGCACACATTTTCCCCATAGAAAATGACTGGTAGGTTGTCCTTTTTCCATGGACTGAGAAACTATTCCTCATAACTTCAGTTTACTGTGTTAAAGGACTATGCACACAGGGGATATTGCAGAGTAATGAAAAAGAAGTATGTATCCATGACTGTAATGGTTGAGAATGGAGAATAGGCAACTGAGATTGTCCTGAGACATCTTGACTGACCCAAAATCTCAGTTTGCTGGAAATCAGTGGTACACAAGCCCAAACTAACAAATATTTTGCATGGAAGAAACATTTCCAAGTAATGGAAATCCATTTTCTGTAATTGGCCTGATGTTCCTGTACTCCGCCAATACTCTCACTCTTTTTGCTGACTTCATGCATTTCATCTATTTCTAAAAATAAAAATTCCATGTAATAAGCTTTTTCCCGCTCTGAAAAATTTGCTCCATCCCTTGAGAAAATTGAAGCAACAGGTAGATTTTTCTAAGTAGTTAAAAAACTGCTTAGGTTTAAACAATTTGCTGTACTCCTTTTAGAAAAGTACTTAAGTTTTCTTGAACTGAATGGGATTTGGCCTCTTATATTGTTTCCTGAGTTGGACTCTTTCTGAGATTTATTCAATCAAATGCAAGATTTTTATTCATGCCTCTAAAACACATCAATTTTAAAGCCAAAATGAACCACTAGAGCACACAGCCCAACCTGCTCTGTAATAAACCAAAGAACCCACCCAGATATGCCGATGTAAGGTAAAACATACTATATAAACTGCTAGATTAAAAGAAGTAAAGCACTTAAGCAGCTGAGGAAGCAGAATCTCATTTTAGCATGATACATTAGGGCAATACGATATTGATATAAAACACAAACCGTATCTGTAGCTCTTACTCAAGTAGCAAGGCATCTTCAAGCAGCGGATAGTAATAATTCCTGGCTAAATGGAATCTCTTTGCACTTTTTAAGCATTAGGGCAGGAAAGAACAGAGAATGATGTAGCCTAAAACTCTTTAGTGGAGAGATTTCTTTCCAGATGCTACTGCAACTTGCTTTGGGGATCAAAACATTCCCGACTGGTGCAACATTATTTGATGAGCACTTCTTTTTTCTTCAGATTCTTCTTGAGTAGTCTGTATGCATTGTTATAGGATGAGGTCAGCTTCCAGTTGTGCAATTAGGAATGTGAATAACATCTGCCACATTTGGTTTGTTCACTCATGTGAACACCCAAGGGAGTAAAAGACATAGAGGACTGCTTTGTTTGGAGAAGGGGCAAGGTAACATATTTTATAATTTTCTCTCTCCAGTAGCTGAGGTTACATCCTTATATTAAAGAAGGCAAGATGAATAAACATACTTTGAACTTGATGAGAAAATAAAACAGCTTATGGGAATCTCTGTTCTTGAATTTTTTTATGACTCAGCCTCAGATCAGTCCCCTTCATCACCATTTCATCAGAATAAATGGGAAAATTTTTGAAAGGGTAGGCAATTTGTCCTAGTGCCAGTACCACCTGTTTGGTGCATATTGCTTTTTTTTTAGTTCTATGCTGTAAAAGTCTTATGGTTCCATAAAGATAAGAAACAAGAGAGGTAATGGGTTGAAGTTATAGACCAGAAATTCCAAACTATTAGCAATATTGGCACTCTATGCCCTTTCTACAGAGTCAGTAAACAGGTTAAAGAGAGGTTGCATTCCATCAGGATCCATAGCTTTTCAATTAGTGCCAGACCTTCCATTGTTTCAGGAAAGCTTCAAGAGGCAAACAGGATTACTCTACTGGAATATGCATCCTTCATACTCATTAATTAATGGAGAAGAAAAATGAAGAAGGGGAATGTATTCCCACATGAAGCTAGCTGAACAATAGTTTCTGCTTTCTTCTTTTTTTATTTTTTCTAACCAGTTAAAGTGTTCCAGCTTCTACTAACATTTTTCTCTACATACACTCACATTGTCTCTACAAAATATTAATCAAATAAGTCCTAATTTTTTACTGGAAAATCTTTTCAGTACTTCATCTCATTTCCAGTTATATAGACTCAGTTATGAAAGCACAACACTCAGATCAAAGAAAAGACGTCAACCTCTGACAATAAATGAAACTCTTAGTAGTAGCTTTCCTGGTTGACCTGTGCAGGTACAGCTCTCAGAGGTCCATCCTCCAGTACAGGATACAGTAAGACTTGAAGGCTACATGCACTTCTTCTCAGGATAGAATATGATGTGCAAATATGATTCTATAATAAAATTAAAAAATGTTTGTGTGAGTTCTAATTGTTGTCTACAATTTTCTTGACAATCCCCTCTGACAGGTGGACTTTAAATGTCTTTGTTTCAAGGGAGATAGATATATATACATACATACATACATATATATATATATTCCTAATACTTCAGTTAATGATATCATCAAAGGCTTCCCCCTGCAATGATATTTTATTCCACAATGCTGAGCTCTGCCTTTTCCTTTTAGGCTGCTTGATTTCACTGGATGTGCTCTCCAGCCTTTCAAGTTTATTTGTGTTGGGCAAGAAGCCAATGATGTTAATGCATGGAAACCAGGTAGCTGTCAGGACTATTGCAGCAGCATATCTAATTTTGTTGTATTAAAGCTGTCACAAAACATTAAGTAAGAGATTATATAAAGTATGTCTAGGGCAAATAGTTTATAATGTAATAAACTAATAAAATTTTGAACGAGTTAAAACATGATCCCTTTTATGTTTTTTTTCTCCATGGTTTTCTTGCTTTGCTCATGTTATTCCCCATTCTTTTCTCAATCATTGCTGAAAATCCAAATGGAACTGTGAACACATGTCTGTCTGTCTGTCTATCTATTTATACATATTTAAAGTTTTTTTCCAGTAATGCCACAAAGATCCTTTATGCATTTCTGCTCCCCTGGTTATCTTTTTAATGCTCCTGGGGAAGAAAATAACTCTGACAATCTCAGTGTTCTTTGCCAACAGTGAAGTTTTAATCCTGCTTACGTCTTCCAGATGTTACAGCAATACAATAAAATCACAAATGGAGATAGTTCTTTGGCCCTAGAGTAGCACAAATACATTTTTAGCTCCATTTTACAAATAAAATATTCATCAGTAATAGAGTGTTATGCCATGTCCATTTTGGAAAATAGAAGCCACAGGAAACAGCACATTCTGTCTGAAGAGAAGCGGAAATGGAAAGTGCTGACTTGATAGCAAAGATGGCACTGCGGTATAGAGTCCCTAAGATGTCTCCAGAGGTAATGATTCTCCATGGAGGGAAACAAAAGTCAAGGCTTAGAATAAGTAATTGCAGAACTATCTATATGAGAGAATAAAGCAAGGTATCAATAAATTTACCTGCACTATTGAGCTGCTTTTGCCATGGTTTTAACATGAATTGTACATCTTGGTCATTCTTGTGTTCCTTAATCTGAAAGACATCTGGAGTGAAAGTTAAAGAAAAAACCAATCAAGATGCCACATATTTGCACCTCATGGTCTGGCCCTAGGCTTCACCATTAAAAATAAAGGTACTCTCAGTGCAGAAGGTGGTTAACAACACTCATCTCTCTCCTAATTGCTACTCCATCTATCTTAATGAACTAACTCGGGCTTTTAGAAAATGTGAATACTTTCTTTCCTCCCAGAAAAGCTAAATGAAATAAGAACTGTGATAAAGTGATTGCTCCAGACTCAATACAGTTGTGTTTGGCTCTTGAATTTAACATGTCAGTTTAGCCTGATTAACCATGATGTTAGGGTCAAAAACATATAGTAGAACATGAAAGGACAGCTGTCTACACAGTTTCAGTGGGACAACGTTTGCATGAAAGACCCCAAGTGTGTTAATATTGCAGATCTTTTAAAGAAATTTCTACTCGTCACTGTTCTCTGAAAGGCTTTCTCTGCAAATTTCTGCTAACCCTCACAGTTATTGTTAAGGAAAACAATATTGTTCTTTCCCTGATTCACTGGCACGTTCTTTCCTGGTTCTCTTATATTTAATTTCAAAAAGGAGAGAAGGTTGTGCTCAGTCTTACAATAAGGGGGTGGGAATGTGTTTTTTTCCTGTCATGCAAACTGTGATTAATAGATAATAATTTAAAAAAAAAAAATTGTTAGCTACCACTTTCTTTTTCTCTGAACATGTAATCTGACAATGTCTGTTGCATTTGCTGTGAAAGAGTGAAGACTAAAACTGTGTTGAAACGTAAGCTAAAGAATAACTTATTTTGAATCAGACTCTGTTCATTTAAAGGATTCTGGAATCCAGGAAACAGAGGTGGGAGAAGGGGGGAGGGTGGAAGGGGTGGGGGGTGGGGCATGGATTTTACATCCTTCATCCTTCCTTCAGCTCCCTGATAACAGTACTGACTGAGAGGCAGCAGCTCACAATGAAGGAGTGGTGATCAGCTCTAATTTGCCATATTTTTTCCTGTCTCAAAGAAGTGAGACAACCCAGGCTGTCAAAATGGGGCTCTAGAGTTCCCTAGGAAAAGTCAAACTGTAAACCTTGTAACATAAAGTTGGGCTCTAAAAGTGTGAAGAAGATGCAGGATGAGACTCTGGTGGAGATTTCTGATGTGTAGCTAATGCACTGTAATTTCAGCCCCATTAGACTTGGCACAACTGTGGCTCCAAGCTGCTCATACAGATTGCCATTAATGTAAAGGTACAAAACCAGATAATCAGAAAAAAGATAGTAAAAATAGGTTTCTGTAGAAATTTAGTCACCTGTAACATTTTTAAACAAGACTCTTTTCAGATCATTGTTACTAACCTAATGCAGTTTAATTCAACCTATGCACAAGAACCCATTGAAAGTGCAGAATTTAGAGCATTCATGGCTGAAGTTAGATTCTCTTATGCAATTTCTGGGGAAACCCAGAACCCGAAGTCACTTTAATTTACATACTTAGTTCCAATAATAGTTTCCCAAAGGTGTTATCTAGGCAAAAATTAATTTCTTGTGTGCTTTTATTTTTAACTATTTTTACCCAAACACTTAATAAACACTAGATATCTGGAATTTGTACTTATAGGCTTGAGAAACATACTCAGCTGTACTAATTTAGTTGAATTGTTGGCTTTTGAACTGAATTCAGTAACAGAAAACTGCTTCCAATAATGTAAATTTCAGAAACTAGAGGCATGAAAGTGTCTAGCAAAGCTACAACAAACCTAGTATAAGGAATCATCACATCCTGCTGCTGAAACAGTTGACAAGTAATTTAGCATACCACCGGGAAGTAATTTCTCCTGTTTGAGTGGGGCTGGAGCTAGCATTCAACCTTGAAAAAATATTTCATTCAAAATACTGCTCACAGATTTTTTTTTTTTAAAGGAATTCATAAACCATAACAAAGCTTTTTCAGCAGAAATATTGCGATGGAAAAAGAGACTTTTCATCCTGCATTCCCTGCCATTGTTGAGATTCTTTATACTTTACTGTCAAGAAAACTACCTAAGTACTAGCCTTGTTTAAAAGAAAGAGGACTCAGTGAGTATTATACAAGACTCTTGACAGTTTGTTTCCTTCAGGTACCATGATTTTACATTTGAATTTGACCCAAGTGATGTGCTGAGAAGTGTTCAGCTGATAAAAAAGAGTCTTCTGTGAAACTGTCATATTTTTGGCTCATTTTAATAGGCAGTGGTTTCATGTCAAAGAGACACTTCACATTTGTTACAATTGGCAGCATTGTTATTTTTTTTAGGAAGCTATAAAGCCCTGATTGGAGCTGCAGCAAGCTTGTCACCAGAGACTCAGACTCAAGCTCTTTCTGTTGTACAAGCCCTCTGCAATTTGCTTGGCAGGAAACTGGCATGAAAATTGTGCCACGGAACTAACAAGAAAGAAAAACTCCTTAAGCTGGTCGTTTTTTGGACACCCTCATGTTAACTGTTCAGACTGAGACTACTGCCTGACCTTCATTACCACATACATGGTTTTAGTCTGATTTCAGAAACCTGGTTTATACAACTGTGCTGTTTGCCTCCTGATTGCCCTCTTATAATGCCTTTTTTCTTTATTTGCTATATTGAAGCAAATTCAGAAGGCAGGAGTAGCAGGAAAATATGTGTCTGTAAATTTCATGAAAATGGATGTAAACAGAGGAAAGATCCCAATCAGGGCTCGTAGTGAGGGGCAGCCCGTGCTTGGCAGCAGGCTGTTTGCCAAACCTCACAGCAGTGCTGGCTGGCTGATCAGCCAGCACAGGGCTGGGAACCAGCTGTAGACTGTGGGTGAAAGGGAGAGGGACTGGGCGGGGAGAAAGGAGCTGCTGTGGTTTGGGGATAGAGCTGGAGGGGTTCGTTGGACAAACGGTAGGAATCGGGATTTGTCCATTGCCTTACTCCCCAACAGCTTTGACTAGTCTTAAATACATTATAGCACAAGGAAGCTATACCCTATAATAAAAGGAACATGAAAACAGAAATATTTTTGGGGAGAAAATCACCCAAATCACTCTCTATTTCTGGCATATTGCGCTCAATTAAAAAGAAAAGAGAAACAAAAGGTACTGAAGGTTATTTTCTTTTGAACCTTGTTACCTTTATGCTATAGTTTGATTTCCTGGGTGAACAATGAGCAATAAGAGATATAATTATTTAACAGAAAAATATTCATTTGTATTACAAATAATTCCTATTATTTCTAAAAGTGTGTTTCAAAATCTCATAGGTAAAACTCACTCTGAACCTACTAAGATAATAACTCATCAACATGGTACAAAGCTTAGAAGTATTTTAAATAGTAATATAAAATAATATAAAATATAAAAATACAAAATAAAAATTACTACAGTGAAGCCAAAAACTTTCTTTTCTAAAAGTATGGGGGAATGAGATGCACTGAGAGGACAGATAAAAACCTGCACCGGCAACACACTTGAATAAGTCTGATGCTAGTTACTATTCCTTGCAAACCCTTTTCCTGTAGAGTCATTGCCTCCCATGGAGGCTGTTTGGGCACATCACTCAGGCAGAATCATTGCAGTTCACTGACACTTGGCAAGACAGGAGGGACCAGTTGGATGGCAGGAATTTACCTCCACTGCAGCATTTGGAAAGGACAAGCCTGCAGTTTTCTTGAATGCTTAACTAAGATACTTGGCAGTTCGCTAGGAAACAAAACAATGTCCCCAAAAATCTTTCCACCATTCTCTCTGATGACTGAGGTAAAATATCACTAAACTCGGAAGTTTTAGGTGTGAACTTCAAGACATAAATATAAACATTCGCGAGAACTCTGAAGCCAATATTTCTGTGCATAAATTGCAACCACACACTCTGTGATGGCAATCCTTTATAAAAATTTTTCTTCTTAAAAAAAAAAAAAGGACACTTTATGTTAATATAAGCCATAGACTTTATTGACATTTAAAGTTAAATGCTATTATTAGGTTAGAATCACATACACATCTGCATGAAATTACTAGGAGTCTTTCCATTGTCTTCCAGGATGAGATGATGACCTGCTGAAAGAGGAGGAAAGAGTTGTTATGGATCTCAAATTTCACACGTACCAAAAAAAAAAAAAAAAGGAAAAAAAAAGGAAAAAATTAAAAAATAAAAATGTCACCATCAAATATGTAAAAAAACCAACGAAAAGTTACTAGGTTGACTGATCTGGTCTGATAATATTTTTATAAGCTTTATTGTGAGCTTCACTGTAATTGATTTAAAGACTTGCAAGGATACAAACCATAAACTCTTAGTGACCAACTGAGAATTTTCCTTTTGTTATTTAAACATCACATGACTTAGTTTTCATTAGTGAGATAGCTGCTTCAGTTTAAAAGTCCTAAACGCTGCAAATGGGTGTTCTAATCTTATTCAAATGTTTTGAAAATCCTAATTCTCACTAATTGCTAAGCAAATGGTATGCAGTGTTAAAATAAAATGGTTTATAATACCTGGCACAATTCCCAGAAATCAAGCCATTTCACATCCTTGATGCACTGACAAATATGTTTTTGTTTTTTTCCTCAGTCAGTGTAAACAAACAGTGGCGGTGGCTGGGGGGAAGGCGGAAGGTCTCAGGGCTGGCTTTGTCCTTGTCCACAGCACATCTCCACCCCCTCGCTGCTCCCGAACGCTTCTGCAGATCCCATTTCCCACACGGCCGCGGCTAAAGGAAGTTTAGAGGAGCGGCCTGTATACTTCATAGGGAGGTAATAAGGCATTGCAAGGCTAACTTCACACTTCGCTCGTCTGTCAAGGGGGTCTCCCCTTCCCAACAATACCCCAATGTTTTGGTAGGCAGGCTCCAGCCCACTTAGCCAGCGAGGAGGCACGGGTGGAATGCCAGGTATGTCTACAGAGCAAAGTAGCGCAGGCAGCCTGACGCCAGGAGAGAATAGGCAGGTACCTATTGAGTTACAGGATTTCTACAAATCTAATCCACGTGTAACGTGAGACTTATTACAGAGTCAGCCTCTGACAGGGCTGTGAAAATCTGGGGATATGAACAGCCCCAGAAACAATGATCCCAGTTAACTCATTGCGACCCAACGTTGATTAACCAAAACTAGTGTCTTTCGTCCTTTTAATTTCTTAAACAGTGATTACAAGCTGTATTTTATCAAGTATTTAATAGCAAATGCAAGAAATTACTGATGAAGCTGCGGGTGACAGTGTCGAATGCAACACTGTGTATTACTAAGGAAGTTTATATTCATTGACCAGAATGTGTAATATATGCAAATTAAACAGGAGCATTTATCATGGGAAGCATTTTAATACACCTGAAACAATGAAACCATTCTCAGCAATAATACAAAGAGAAGGAAAAAAGCCAAGCGTTGTTACAAAAAAAAGACTCCTAGTTGAGTTTTTTGGTGTACTGGGAAAAAATTGCAGCAATTAAAAACTACTGCAAGATTCTTCAGTCCCTATTACTTTGAATGAGAATCCCGATAACTTATTTGTCTACTCATTAGACATCTTTTTAGTCATGAACCTCTGGTATTCTCACCTAATAATCTTTCTCTCATGTGATATCTTACCTGACTTTGACAAACAATGAAGCAGAGCCTCTCTCAATCAATTAATATTTAATTTGGATGCTTTTGGCCATAAAAAATAAAAACCTTTTATATTGTTAAGGCTTAAGGTTAAGGAATGCTTGCATTTCTAGAAATGATCTGCAGTTGCTCAGATTGTATTTGAAAGCCAGAAAGTAAGAAATGTTAATAAACAATGTTGAATCCACACTCAGAGTTGCACCTTGCAACAGACTAGTGATTTTGTTCCTTCCCTCAGGCTGTTTAATAGCTACATGACACCTTTAGAGAAGGTCAACTGCTATGGGGTCTGATATTATCAGTTCATCACTGATACCCATCTGGCTATTTATTGACACATATATTTTACTCTAGCAACCAAAAACAAACAAGACTTTGGAAGAATAGTGGCCCAGTCATCACAGAAGTTTCAAATTGGCTCAGGCTACATTAAGTAGCTACATTGAGAATCCTCATTTGCCCGATTAGTCACCATTTTGTGATTTTATAAATTTGGAACTTTAGGGATCATTTGTAATTGTAAATAAGATTTCTCCTTGATGCTAGAATTGCAATGTAGAAACTCTTCCCTGTTTTTCAAATGGAATATGAATGTGGAGAATGCATTTTATATTTTATATATTTGACTCAAGTGATGTGGAAAGATTGTGCCTCTTATTTTTAATGTTTTACATAATTTGAGAATATCCTGTATCTAAAATTGGAAGAAGTGGAGAGAACATAAGGATTTCAAGATCTCTAATGATAAAATATGAAGAATAAAAATTGCTGGAACCACCCGGGTGCCTTTAAAAGATACTGTTGCTGGCCAGAGCAAAAAAGAGATTAAAATCTGCAGATGTAAACATTGCAGTGTCATGTTTTGAGCACTAGAACCCAATATGGATGCAATCAATACTCACTGTTTGAAGTTTGAGGAAGGCAAAACATCTCCTAACAGATTTCATGGGAGCTGCCATGCTATGGAGGGTGCCATGTAAACCAACAGGAAAATATTAAAGATGTGACTTTACTAAATACCTGTCTAGGGTAAGTCTTTGCTTAGCACTAACTGGACAACCCACTTCCTCCGTAAAGCCTGGAACAAAAGTCTTGCAGCAATTTTCACACCTTTTAAAAAGATGAAACCTTCAGCTTCTTGACCTGCCATGCAAACTAAGGAATTTAAAACCACCCCTCAAAAAAAGAAGCCTCAATGATCTTTGACTGCAAGTAGTGACAACCAAAACCTGAACAGAATATGACTTCTGGAATATCATATTCCCTACTTATATACAATTCCAGTATTTCACCTATCTCACCCAACAAGAATAAAGCCACTTATTTCCTACTGAGCAAAAAAATGGTGATGAAAATTCAAAAAATTGCTTTTTATTGATTTTACATGGTAGCTGCAAATGCTTATATATTTGCTTTATTAAAATTTACTACACCATATGTCCACAGAAAGTTTTAACCTCATTTTCTGAAGATCTGGACAAAAGTTTGGCACTTAAAATTTAGGTTGTTACATGTGGTCTCAGCTTCTTCTAGTGTTCTTTACTCCTCCTTTCAAGTAGCATTATCCATGCTTAGCCTCTGTGGTAGGTAAAAAGACATTGTTAATCAATGCTAACATTGTGCAGTCCCCTCAGAAATAGCATTCAAAATCTGGAAAAGTATGTAAGAATGTACAGGGTAATTTACAGTAATCTTCTCAGTACTATGGACACTTTTGATAGGAATGATATGCATCTGAAAAGATAGAAACTTTTAAGACAGTCTTCCTGAAGCTATAAGCACATTAAATGAATGAGAATGTATGTTGCCTTTAAAAAGTAATTATCAGTAAGATGGAGACTTTCAGTGACTTCACCTAGCAGATTCCACCAAATATTACAAAATACTATTTCATGTGTCAGGTTTATAGCAACTTTGCCTTTCTCTTATTTGGTAGATGGTGTTTTGGGATTTGTTTTGGGGTTGGGGTATGCTTGTGTTGTAGTGTTGAAGACTGGCTTTATAACATTTTCACATTGACTTAGAATCAGGCTTTTATATTTAGGTATAGTTACACTAACATTAACGTGTGAGTGAATGTATTTGGATAGCCAGCTTCCTTCCTTCCTTCCCATTAGCCACATGTGCAACTGTTCATAAAGTGTCCATGCTAATCATCCAAAGTTATTATCCTGAAAGATCTGCAAAACAGAATTAAGAAATCGAAAAAATTTGTCCTTTTTAGGTCACATTCCTGAAAGTACTGAAAACATTGTTTTTATATCTCCATTTAAATTATTCTAGTTCTGTTCTAAATTTAATTTGTGTGTGAGATTATTTCTTTTTTCTTTAATAGCTCTAGAAGAGATTTAAAACCTTGGTTTTATATTTCTAAGCCTCTTGCAAAAGCATAAATGATAAATCTCTTGCATGTTAATTCCCAACCCACAACATTCTCTTTCCTGAAAGTCTCTGGAACCTTTCAGATATGTACAAGATAATCCATAAATAACTCATTTAAATATTATTTTAAACACACATGGGAAATTTGTCTTGGTGACTATATTATATACTGTTGATGATGAATGTAAATGCATTCTTGGGCAGAGGTGCATGATTGTCAGGTCACTGAAGCCCTGGTGAAGACAAGAGAAGGTCAAGCATCCCTTTGCTGGTGAGCTGAAGTAGTTGATTAACTACAAAGTAGAACTGCTGAAACTGAAAGCTGTGTTAGTTACCAGATCTGTTTGATGGATGACCATTTTTTTTTGTGGATGACCAGCTTACCAGAAAGCTGGTACCCCAGAAAATGCAATTAATATATCCATGCAAAAATATTCAAACTGAACATTTAATGCACTGATAAAAAGCTGGTAATTTCGATGCAGATTTTCTAACCATCAATCTTTAGAAGTCTTTGAAAGACAACTAAGAAATGTGACCCATTTGTATGATCGTTGATAACTTTTTGCAGAAACAGGTCTGCACTTCACTAGAAGATTCTATGTGTCTGAAATACAGAAGGCTGAAAGCTTTTTAGAGTTAAATACATGTTTCTTATTTCCCACAGTCACACTGCATTTAGAAATGTACAGTATGAGTTAATTACTTTGCAAAGCTGACAGCTACCTGTAACATATTTTCCCAACAGTTTCCTCAACTCCTCACTAACGTTCCTCAAGACCAAACCTCAGGACCTACTTTGAACACTATCTGAAAGCCATCTGACACAAACCAGCAGCTGGCCTTGCAGTCATCTCTGCTACCAAGTCTTTATGCTGGGCTTGGAGGAACAGAGCTCTGGTCACTTGTGGCACAGCTGATGCTCTGTTGGTGTTGGAGGCAGACACCTTTGGAAACTGTCCCAGGTCAGTTGGCAGAAGGTGTTGCCTCCAGCTCTGCACTCTGGTGCTCTTGGAGAGGTGGCCTTTTTGTGGAGGCCTGGTGGAATATGTGGGTAGACAGCCAGTTCATTTTTGTGAGCAGTCTTCAGCTTATCTGACTCTAACTGTGAAACCATACACAGAAGCTAACCTTTAATGTCCTGATTTACAAGTCTGTTGTTAATGATTTTTTTTCTGCATTACTCTTGGCACAAGTTTAGGCTCTCTGGGAGTTCTCTCCCAGAAGTGAAACCAAAAAGTGAGGACTGGTGCCAATGTTCACAAAAGTAACTGTTTTGCGTGATTCTATGAAGTTGGTTTTGAAATGCCTGGGAAATGTGTGTTTTCTTCAATATGCTACTCATGGCTTTAATTAAAAACCAACACCCACTCTCCTGAAAAGCTATTTTCAGTCACAAATGCTAAGGCAGTGGCAGAATGTGGTAAAGCTGGCTGTGAATTTCTTTAAAATGGATTGTTTATAGTTTTAGTACAGCTGTGTTGCTTGGAGTGTGTGCTGGTTTTTGGTCATGTTCTACTGTGAACAGGTTCTATGACCAAGAAGAAAAAGGAGAGTCACAAGGCATTGCCTCTTGCTTTGGAAAATCTGTCAGAGCTCTTCACTGCTTTGGACATGTGTGATGGTTTGACTAGGGTAAAGTTAATTCTCTTCACCATAGCTGGTACAGGGCTGTGCTTTGGATTTGTGATAGAAATGGTATTGGTAACACAGGGATGTTTTAGTTACTGCTGAGCAGTGTTCACACTGTCAAGGCCCTTTTGTCTCCTCACCCCAAACCATAAACAAAAAGGCTGGGACTGCATGGGAAATTGGGACAGAACACAGCCAGGATAACAGACATCAGGGGTATTTAATCTCATATGGCATTACAGTCAGTATGGAAATCTAGGGGAAGAAGCAGGAAGGGAAGCAGGATATTTGGAGTGGTGGCATTTTGTCTTCCCAAGTTGCCCTAAATCCTGATGGAGCCCTGAGTTCCTGGAGATGGCTGAACACCTGCATGCTGATGGTAAGTGGGGAATGAATTCCTTGCTTTGCTTCCATGTGTAACTTTTGCTTTCCCTGTTTAACTATCTGTATCTCAACCCATGAGTTTTCTCATTTTTACTCTCTTCTCCACCCCACTGGTGAGCAAGTGGCTAAGTGCCTGTGTGGTGCTTAGTTACCAGCTGGTAACATGATAAATTCTTAGAACTCAAAAATGGTCTCTACTTGGTCTGAGCCATACCCTGCTAGGTCTGTCTTCTTCAGCTTGTCCCATGGAACAGCAACCCAGTCTTCTTCTGTCCCAGATACAAGCTGGGTCTTCTGCAATTGTGGGCTCTCTCCAGGGGTGCAGAAGGGCCTACACTACATGTCCATCACATTCACTTGCTTGCAGGATGGTGCTGGTATCCCATTTCAGCTCTCTTGAGGGCCAATAGGTGCCAAGTGTACTTTTCTATAGAAACAAATTCCTAATCCATCCTTTTGCATGCACTGGGCTGCCTGCACACTCTGGCATTGGCTGCTGCTGCTTCCTATCTTCTGACTACTTTTTACCAGCTTTGCAACTGTTGTTGCTCGGCTTTCTTGCAGGCAGAGATTATGGCAGGATCAAATGATTCAAGGAACTGAGGAGCTCAGCAGAATGTCTTTCCCTTGATCTAGTTGTGCCATCTCTTAACTCTGGCCATTTTGCACAGATCCCAAGTCAGCTAATGCTCAGCTGTTGTGTCAGGAGTGCTGCCACCTGCCCAAGCCTGGCATCCTGAGCTGATGAGTGTCACCAATTGCCTCTGGCATAAATGAATGGGCCATCTCTCAAATGATTAGCCTGGAAAACAGCTTATGTGTCTTAACAGGATCCTAAAGATGGGCGTTTTAAATTAGATCTCCAAGCTCAGCCTGGTCGGGAATAATATTTGCAAGTATTTAAGATAAGATCCAGCATTATCCACTCCTGAACATAAGAAAAGGCAAAATAATCATTAATGTCATTGCCCAGCATTTAGAAGGGTAGCATTTCTACTGCTCAGCCAACAGGAAAGCTTATTTCAGGCAAGTTGTGATCACGATTCAGCAAACCTGCTCTCAAAATGCATGAAGGTATTGGCAGTCTCCCAGAATACTTCCAGCAAGTGTTAAGAGCAGCTACTCACTGTAGAGAGGCAGCTGGAAAAGGCTAACATAAAACAATATCAGTGCATGAACTGTGAGAAGGAAGTCTCTTCTTTACAAAGGTTAGTTGCAGTTATCTTTCCAGAACTGTAGAGGCTGCAGAAAATCTAACAGCTCAAAACCAAAAATGTTTTATTCATTTAGTTACTTGTTCATACCTACTGCTGAATTTGGCTAGAGACTGATTTGCAGCTAGAGGGCAAGGCCATGAGTGAAATAGATGTCCTTTTCTATTGGAAATAATGCAAACTGTTAAGAAACTAGAAATAATGCTACATAGCACTGAGATCTACTTTTGCAGTGAACTAAATAATTAATTTTTACTCATACAGATTGTTTCATTTCCAGACACAATTTAAAATTGTACAGCAGTATGACTTAAAAGCATTTGCAAATTAGTGTGTTCCCATTTTAAATTTACATGTACAACGTGAAAAAATATACTAGATATATCTTTGCCTTGCTTCTTCTGTTCACCCTTTCACTAACCTAAATAGAACAGTTCCTCCACATGTGAGAAAATAAATTTTCAGTCAGTTTTGATATCATATCTGTTCTTAAGCATAGGACATCCTTTCTTTGGGTGAGAGAATCTTTTTTGTAAGACAAAGCTACATTCTTTAGTGAAAACTAAACCAACACTCTTTGTTTCTCTGGGAAATACACGAATAAATTTATTATTTCCTATGCTTATTGATATCATTTTTGTTGCTATCAGGTGTTTAAAATTTTGGTAAGTAGCAGAGTATTTATTTGTGATATAGAAATATTTGAATTAAGTTGCACAATTATAGTCACACTGAAAGCAACCCTAATATTCTTAGAACTTCTCTTACCATTATATTTTCCCCTGATGAAACTCATTCTGAATAAAATACATACCTTGGGAGGTCTATGCTATTCCCAAAATCTGATTTTTTTTCTTGGGTTACATTTTTATCCTTTCAAATGGAAGACAAGCAAACAGATAAATACAGAAAAAAGTTGTTTTTAATGCTGAATATATATTAAAGGAAACAGTTTATTCTGGTATGCATGCAGCTGATCAATCACATAATCTAAAATTCTTTATGTGATATGGAATTTTTTCTTTTAAATGTCTGTTACAGACAAGGTTTTTGAACAATTTAGCATTTAACCTGAATTATTGCAACTGGAACTGAATTTGCTATCTGAATTTTATTTTAAAAAATATTTGGAGTAGTATAATTACGGGGATGGTCTGTAAGGTTCTGGATTATACGCAGGATCTTTACACTGATTTATAGAATTTTTCAAATGTAATCCAGATGGGGATGTGGTCCAGCATTTTTGTGTTGTTAGCACAAGTGAAGAGATGCTTGTTTAGGCTCTGTGGCATTGGAGAAGCCATGCCTTGGACTCTCATTTTTCCTGTATTCTGGAACAGACTGATATCTAGGAGGGACAGGATAACCCCAACATGTCCCTCCTACTTCAAGCAAAAGGCCCAACTGCCCCAGGAGCCCTCTGTCACACCCACATCTTTGTCTGGTAGCAGTGGCTCAACCTCAGCTGAATAGCTGAAACCACAGGTTTACCAGCTGGGGAGATGAATTTTGTTTTTTCTTATAGCTCTTTCAGGCACCCCTGGAAGTGCAGTTGACAGTAGTAAGAGCTTGGACCATTGTTTGTTTGAAATTTCTGCTAAGTACCTGAATTTAAACATTTTTATCTCTTGAATAACGGGCTTTAAGACAAATACTTGAAACAAATATTTGAGTGTTAGCTTCATCTTTCTGTCTCTTGCCAGTGGAAAGAAACACTTTTTCTGTGTAGTTGAGGTTGCACTATTATATTTAAAAATAGTTATCTTACAAACGGAGTGAGGCACTTTTACTCTGAAATGTCTGGGGAGTATAAAAAAGCAAAACTAGTCTTATGTTTTAGATGCATTTGTAATTCTACATGCACTTAATTGCTCTTGCAGGTGCTCCATTTTCCCTACTTGCACATACTGATGGGTCCACAGCTCTGGCTCTGGCTGCTCAGTGGAAAGGAGTAGGACTAAAAAGTGTCTGTCCTATATTTTAGAATTTATTCAAAGATGTTTCTTATCAGTGATGGCAGAAAAAATTGGAACTTAAGAAGGAAGCGACTTTTGTCTGTCTGCACATCTTGCCCATGGGAATGCTGAAGAACTCATGACATACTCTAAATGAATGAGAGGTACAGTAATCCTAAAATGCTGTCTGATTTCCCTGGCCTACTAAAGTAAACTCTCCTACATATTCTAGCAGTCACATTGCAGTGACTGCTGCACAGATCATAACGGGTCTTTGTGTTATTGCTTGATCTTTCTATGTTCCAATAGTTTGTTAAAATGTCAAAGAATACTTTAGGTTAAAAAAGATATTCTTTTAAGGACTAATGTCTTTTATTTTGCCATTAAGATAAGAGTTATATCTTCTTGCTGGATGCAGTCTCTCATATGACAGACTTCATTTTACCCAGTTCACAGAGAAAAAAAATCTACTTCAAGTGTAAATGTAATGCATTTAGTTCAAGTGACAACATACCATCCCATTTAATTCTGAAGGTTCTAGATCAAACCTGGTGGCCACTGGCCCAGGCTGGAGGGGTGCCTCTTCCCTCCCAGGACTAGCGATTCTGTGATCAATCTCTAGACCATTTGCAATTTGGATGTGATCAGGAAAACATAAATACATTTTCACCATCAGGATTTGTTTATAGAAATGGAGTAAGCACCTCCAAAAGGGAAATGGAGTTGCAGCATGTTCATTGGGATTCAGCAGCCAGCCAGCCTTTTGAATGGTCCTTTACATATTGAGTAACTTCGTCTTTGACAGGCTTATGCCATTACAGAATCACAGAATGCTTCAGGTTGGAAGGGAGCTTACATATCGAAATTAGCACTTTGAAATCCCTGATAAAAGCATATGCACATGCATGTTCTTTTCTTGACTTGCATGGAAGTAAAGCCAGTATGAATTGTTTCAGTAGTTTTAATATATTTATTTTCCTGTGTCTCCATAGAACAGCCAATTCTGTTTAACTAATTTCCTGTTTCAATTTGAACAAAACTGTGCCACTCAGCTGGGGATTTTAATTTTTAATTGTTAAAAATTAACCACTAAATTAGCTTAAGTTTTCCCAACAGGAGTACTGTTAGACCATACTGAAGAAGTTTTTGAAGAAAAATAGCTTCTCAGGGAGTGTGTAAAGTGGAACTTGCTTATATTTTGTACCTTCACAGTTAAACTGGTTTGAGTTGACAGTTCTCTGAATTTAAATTTGTGTATTTTGATCAGTAGATGTCTTTTTATGAACGGACTACTCCAATATGAAGATATAGGGCTTTTTCTCTTTAGCCAATATCACTTTCAAAAATATTTAACCTAAACAAATAAATACAAAGATGTTCACTCAAATTTGGACTAAGGGTGTCCAATTGAAAAGCCTTAAATACACCAATATTACTGACAAAATTCTTGGGAAATACCCAGATATGTTTCATGACTTAGGGACATAGACTGAAATATTAATGGGCGATATTCAAAAGTGTATGTTCTCATGCTCTACAAATCCGTTTAAAATCTTTTTAGGTTGTACTTTTATCAGAAATCCACAAACTATTTGACATAATTTTCCTTAGAAAGCATAGTGCAAATATTTCAAGATGCACTCAAGAGCAAGAAAACATCTCAGTGCTGAGTTCCCCACATACCTTTCAAGGCAGTTTTATTTCACTGCTGGCATCATCTAATAATAGAGCAAGCAGCAACTGAGACACAAGACATGAAATGAAGTCTAAGCTTGTGACAGCTACTGAATCAGAGGCTTGATTTTTGCATTAGTGGCCACCACTGAGTGATCCTGGAAACTCACAGGCCTGAAACTTTTCATTGTTTCTTGAAAAAAAATTTTGGATTGTTAGAAGGAACCTCTATTAAAGTATCTTGTTACCTACAATCTTCAGTTATAAGTTACCAAATTTTTGGGTTTTTTAATTGAATGTCATCTTAAATAGGTCTCATATAAAAGATGGTATTAACTCCATATTCCAAATACTGCTGCCAGACTAGACAGAATCAGAGAATTCCATGACTTTCAGGTGTCAGAAAATAGGTCTCAGTAGCACTGGGGAACTTTATGCCTGATTCTTTTTATTGAAAATTCAAAAGAACAAGTTATAAAGAAAACTACAGCATTCATGGACTGTGTGTATACAAGTATTTTCTTTCTGATTTTCTTTCTTGTTTTTCTTTGTTTCAAAATAATAGTCTAAACCAGATGATATTAATTTTTTCTATAGTTTGCCCTTCCTCTCTCCTCTGGTTACAGAGCAAATAAAAGCACCCAACTCTAGAATTAATAATACTTAAAACTAACTAAATTGCCATAAATTTGTCAACTTCAATTTTTTGTCATCACTGAAAAGATATCATCATTATTTCTAAATTAAAGATAGGTAGACAGGACTCAATTTTCACATTTGTGGAAATAGGAAAAGTTACTGGCTTTTTTGTTGTTTCTGTAGAAATGAACAGTTCTTTTTTCATACTGTGAAA
This sequence comes from Trochalopteron elliotii, assembly GCA_024734555.1. Taxonomy (NCBI): domain Eukaryota; kingdom Metazoa; phylum Chordata; class Aves; order Passeriformes; family Leiothrichidae; genus Trochalopteron; species Trochalopteron elliotii. The sequence continues at coordinate 60,219 of JANPWX010019747.1, read as the reverse complement.
GTCTTCTCTCATTTTGCCGGATGAATGTGGGGCAAAACAAAGAAGGCAGGACATAACAGACTGAAATGTTTCAAGGAGTTGGGATTTTATAAGTCATCATGGTGAAGATGAATTGGTAGGCAAAGGGCACATGAGATGGTCAAAGGTGTATATAAATAAATGGGATGGTTCCACAATTTATCATGCAGCTATCATCCATACATACACGATATCTGTCCATCCATCTTGTCCCAGGATCTGGCTACACTACTTGTATATCCAGAAAGATAGGCTGAATCACAGGGAAAGACACAAGCTTGTAAATATGTCTACTCTTTCTTAAACTAATCTTCTCCTGGGTCTCAAATGCCTATCTACTCTAAGCAACAGGATAACTGCATTATAACTTCTAGTTACTATCATGTTTAGCTGGTCAGGTCATTAGCCTGAAATCTTTGAAGACAACAGTTCAGTTAGAAAGACTAGAACTGAAAAATATCTAATAGAATGAGCACAATTATACAGCAGGAGCTAGTACTGAGATGATTTGGGAAATGTAGTCTTTTCTAAGAGGATTTTAAAACATTGCTGAAGAAAAATTTAAATTTTTTATGATTTCTGTCTCGGTTTGAATTTAAAATGTTATATTTTATCTATCTATGGACAGTGGGACTATCTTTAGTAATCAAGCTCTACTGGGTTATCAAAATCTCAAAAAATTTCCCAAGTATCGGAAAAATATTTTGTTCTATTCATTTAAAACACTTATTTTAAATTAGTTTTCAATTTAATTACTGGAAGCAAGGCAATTTCATATTAAATTTTCAAACTAAATTATTTAAAATTAAAATAATTTATTTTTTCACTTTCAAACTAACAGAATATTTCACCACTACTATTTTTCTTCAATTTCAAAATCAAGGAAATAGCCCACTTTCAGAGAACTTTTTATGCAACCTTAGGCAAAAAAAAAGAGGTAAAAAAATCATCTAAATTCATATAGCTGTGATCTACAATGGAAATATGCTTATTGACTTACACAAATTTTTAGTAAACTACAGTAGAATTGCAAATCTAAGCACTTAATTTTGGCCATTTCTTTCTCATGGTGGAGCATGTAGAGAGCTGTCATGAGTAAATGGAAGCAGAATTAAGTAGATGGACATCTAAAGGAGTTAGAAGTCTGACCTCTAAAGGGTATGGCACAGAGAAATAGGAAAGATGATGAAACTATGCTGCCAGGACTGTAGTTCATTCAGTTACTCTAATAACTCCCAGCTGAGGAACTCTTTTACCAGTAACTTTTGCAGGGATTGCACTACCTCCTGATGTGGAAAAAGTTTTGGGTTTTTTTTAGATAATTATAGTTTTATATTCCCCTGTCTATCTGATAACAGGAATTAAAGTTGTTCATAGCAGGATTTTGGTTAGTATTAAGATGTTATAACACTGTTTCTAAGGAAAGCCTCCTTGTAAAATGTATTCTGCTTTTAAAATATTGGACTAGAATTTTCAAAACAGGACCACTGGGAACTGAGCACTAATTCTCACATATTATAATTACACAGTTCTCCAAAATTTGACCTAGGAATACTGGCCTTATATATGGGTCTGCGTAACCCATCTGATCCCAGGTCATGTAGGGAGGTCACTGAAAATCTTTATAAAGAATCCAGGCACCTATTCTGAACACATTACTGTCAGCCTCCTGGTGCAGTGATAGTGGGCAAGACTGCATCTTCTCTGGAGAGTGTCTAATGCCACATAAGTACCTGTGAGTCCATTTAATTATTTAGACAGGCATTGGTACTGACAACAGTGGAACTAAACACAGTCACAGGTACCCCTTGTAGGTCCAGGTGTTCACCTTCCTTAGAAAAATCTGTGCACAGCTGTAGATAAACTTTTAGATACAAGTCTGTTTGAGAAACTGGTAAGCTCCCACTTACTGGGGTGTAAAAGAGGACCCCTTTTCATTATATTTGGGGAATGACTTCATTTCAGAAATTGATAAGAGAACATAAAAATTACAGCTGACTGTATATGATCTTACCTTACAGGAATGTTTTCCTCGTATTGAGTAATACTATTTCATAACAGAAGACAGAAACCCAAGGATCAATTCATTTATAAGGACCAGCTTCAAACTTAATGGTTGACATGCCCTGACACTGACTGCTAGTTATTCCGAGTTTAACTATGCCCTTGAAGTGGATTCACTTTAGATTGCTTAGCTAATCCCTTTTGTTATTGTGAGAGTATCATGAGAGGAGGGAGGAGAAGGAAAGAGAGAGATGGTAATTTACAAAGTGATTCAAGCTTGCAAAATCTTTCTAGTCCAAAACATCCTAAGGTTTGCTTAATATGACTTTGTGCACATTTAAATACTTAAATTGTCATTTTAAGGTTTTGTGGTTTTTAAACATACCTGTTTAGTTTCTTATCCTTTTCTTTGGTATGGCTTTAATGAATGGATTATGATGGTCAGTTTGTAATGCCATGAATGAAAGATTTAGGACCACTAATCTTAAGAACACTGCTTGGCGCCAGTAGACAAACAATGCACTCCCCAACTTGTTATCTCAGCCATACTAAGCTTTCACTTCTTACCTGCTTTTAAAGACTGCCAGTTCACTCATGTAGTCCAAAAAGTATCAGGCACAATCTCCTCAAGAAGGTGTTTTGTGTTTCCTGATTTTTTGGGAGGCAGTTTATCACTTTATAATATCTTTGTCTATGCTGTATCAAAGTGGAACTGAAATACTTGAATTTATAAAGATTGAGCTGGTTTGAAAAATAAACTCTCAAGGTTTTAAAATAAAATATAGCATTGCTCTGGTATGAATTTTAAGAATTTCAATTAAATTACTGTATTATGCCTTGGCATTGTAATATTAATTCTTTGGAACCTTCGCTGTTTATTTGGAATAAACTCCAGCAAAAAGAATTACCATGATACACAGAAATGTGTGTTATAAAGTGATATAAAGGTGAATGTAATGCTCAGTTATACCTTGCACAATCTGTTATGGCCATGGAACAGAACACACACCTTGAAATAAATGCAGGCCACAATGAACTGTGTGCTTTTATCTCATAAGTTACCAGACATGAAACCAAGAGATTGAAGGTACAGCAAAATTTCTCAGACCCTTAAAACTTTGTCCAGGAAATAATGTCTTCAGTTTTTTTGTGATAATTCATCCAATAGTCATAAGTTTTAATGAGTTTTCTTGCAGAAGTGTACATGGATGAGGGAACAATAGCATTGTGCTTCTAGATATTTTAGCTTGTTCAAATGTAGTTGAATGCATATGGAAGGAAGAGGACAGGGTGTTCAGTAGTGGTAAAAAAAATAAGGTGAAAAATAGACCTCTTTGATGGGAACAAACTGCGACAGTATTTGACTAAATATAAAGCACCATTTTTTTTTTGCATTAATATTTATGTGAAAGGTGTTAGCTGAATAAATAATATCCTACAAATCAATTCAATACTTTGACTTACAAAAATTGAAGGCTTCCTTTACCAAACTCTTGTAATTTTTTTCTGTTGATAAGTGGAAATTACAAGATGCTCAAAAATTGGATGATAAAACTACCATATCATATTTTTGAAATTCAGAGGGAAAAAAAACCCCCAGTTTTACTTTATTATTTCTGTGGAAAATGGCTACAATTAAAATTCTTAAAATGCTTTACAACCATGCTTTCAAAAATGACACAAACTTTACAATCTAGAAAAGAAGAGATTCAGAAACTCATTTGGAACATTTGAAAGTCATATTTTGTATTTTATTCTGAAATTTATTTTAATTACATTATTCTGAAAACCACAGGAAAACTGCAAACAAGCTGTTCAAATTAATTTATTTAAATACATAGATAATACCTAATTTTGTATGGTCAGTGAGACCCAATTTAAGTCCCCAGAACTGACAGAAAGGAGGAGATGAGGGTTTGGCAGGATCAATGGTTTATGGTATATGTAGATATATATATCTACAGGCTGAGTGGCTGTTCCTATCCCATTCTCCACTATCGCAGAACATGTGATCATGTTCTGCATCTTCTCTTCTTCCCACGAAACAAAAAACAAATGAAGAAACCAACCAACCAAAAAACCACCCAAGCAAACAAACAAAACCCAAACAGACAAACAGAAAAACAAAAAATAACCAAACCCAAAACTTTTTTCTTAACTAAGTGAATATTCTTTTGGAGTAATAAAAATACTCTGTTTTTTTGCACCATTTGTGTAATTTCTTTTATGCTTATTGATAGTTTCTGAGCTGAATAATGAAAGTGGAGAGAAATGCCATTAACTAGGCTTCATAAGTGGAATAGTGGCAATTTTAGAAGTACAGGAATTTTCAGCCCACCTATTGAAATGAAGGTTTTCAAATGGAAACGAGGGTAAAGCCCTATGGAGAGCCTGAATCAGGAATTGCTTTGACAGATAATTTAGAACGAGAGGCAGGGAAGGTGAAAGAAACAGATGTCAAGTGTTTATATTAAGCCTTATTAAAGGCTACATACCCAAATCACCTTCCCTAGAATTTTACTATTAAACATTAATGAAACAATATAGGTGTTATCATGAATCTTCTGGAGAAATTATCTGGCTATAATAATAAATTATTAATATTGCAACTCTTGCTGAGTAGTATTTAGACATACAAATCTTTTAAAGGATTTCACGAGGAGTTAATATAATTTTATTCCATCTGAACAACTGCAAAAAAAAACCCCTCCAGTAGTTATATCAGTATCTATAATGGTGATGCTACCTCAATAAACCCTGTGGTGTGGTCTCTGTCAGACAGAAATGCTGTGTCTGTGTGGGCTGATGGAGGAAAAGGAAACAGTTTGGGGACAGAGGGCTGGCTGTCCCAAGGCCATGATGACATGCACACCAGCACGGTGACTTGCACATGGCTGTAAGACAGACAGTTTCTCAGGGCTAGGGCAGATTTCTTGAAATATGTATGTCACATTTTTCACCCTTGTAGAAACTCATGGTAGTAGTTTCATCTCTCGTGCAAGTAATGAGAAATTCCTTTTATCAAAACTACACTCTACAGCACAAAAAGAGAATCAGTACCTGGGAATATGTGCTAAATTGGCTATAATTTTATTAATTATCAGGGAGCTATTCAACAGTAATATTTCCTGCATATAAAGTCACATCTATCCTGTTTTCCTGAATAAGGGCAAGAAAATTAGTAGAGGGAGAACAACATTTTTGCAACTATTTTTTTGTCTCAATTCAAGCTGTTTTGCATAATAAAATGTTCACTTCTTAAGTATTCACCAGTGTGAAGACAACTGCCCATTTATGGAAGGCTGCCATGGCATAGGAATTACCATACAGGTTTGGACCTAAAGTAGATCCATCTTCACAGCTGTCTTCAACTGTCTTTATAGTCAGCATCTGTTACAGAAGTGTGAGAATATGTTCTGATTGCATCATCCCAGCCTTAGGAGCCAGAAATTACATCCTTGTATATAATGTCTTTACCAGACTTTTGTGTTTTTTTACTTGTGTTTAGCACTTATTAGCACCCTATACTGTTCTTGGGCAGGAAACTATCAGCCAAGACTCCAGTTCCTTCAGTCAGTTAAAGGAATAAAAGGTGTGGAGACCAGGAAAATCTTCTCAGTGTTTCACTGGCACCTCGGCTCAACATTCCAGCTCCTTAGCAGACAACCCGTATCTTGACATCCAGTTCCAGCTCTGATCTCTCTAGAGGTAATATGTTCTCATAGCAAAAGGTTTCACTTCTGACCCTCATTTTAACATGAGCTGATTAGAGAATGGACATTCTATTTTGCATTGCAAGAAGAGATGCTGAAAGTACCTTTGCTTAATCTAGGAAAACAAGAGGCTAGCAGAAAACATGTCCAGATGCTATAAAAATATCATAAATATAAGTGTCAGGGTGGGGCAGACAACTGCCTCAGCTACACGATGTTGTGGTTGAAGAATTAAAATAACATACAGATTAAGCATAATTTCTCTCTAATATGACTGCTAAATTGAAAACAGCTCACCATTCAGTAAGGAAAGAGTTTTTAAGAACCTTTGGAATATCTACATAGTTTGCTAGCAGGGCTTCAATTTCATAGCCAGTTAGATCATAACTGGTTCTTAAACTGGTTTGTAAAACCTTTGCAGTAAATTCTCAGCTCCCTGCACTCTCATATGGAAATCAAGCTGCCATGTCACTTCATCAAATAGCTGTTCCTTTGCTTTCCTTCACATGTGGTTTGGGCTGGGAAGTCCACCCCATCCTTGGCCAGAATGTTGTATTTGTGGCACGTGTAGCCATGAGCTGCCCAACTGATAAATCATGCCTGTGTGTGTCAAAGTTATTAACTATCTTTTTGTAGAGCTTGATGTCAGTCAATCACAAAAACACTGCTTTCTGGAAGTTCAAAGAGGTTTGAAATCCTAAATGAACTAAGGGAATTCCTCCTCCAAAAAGCTGCTCCATCTGAGATGGTGAGCTGGAAGGAAAAAGCACATGACATAAGTGTAGAAATGCAAATAAACAGGTTTTCACACAACGCTTGGCAAGCAACATCAGTGTTTTATTGCATAATCCCACTTTATGGGTTTTCCATTTACACTAAAGAATTACAGCCAAGTCCATCTTAATATGCCGTAGGTGGCTCTCTTCCTGAAGAAGAAAATTTACATGCAATTTCTGTAAAGAACATTGTCCAACTTTAAATTCATTATCATACTTTGAAACTCATGGTTAAACTTTTGCTCAGACTTACACCCCACAAGACATACTAGTTTGTAGAAGTCTTGGCCCTGTCTCAGAAAGGCATTTCAGAAGGCATGAATGACAATCCAAACAATATTTTCTAATGTATGAAATGATTCTCTTGTAAAAATGATTTTATTTTACCAGCTTTTGCCAATGTTATATGAGTACAACCACTGGTAATAAAAGCAGGATTTGAAGAACAGACAAAAACCCCCACAAACTGCAGTCGTGTATTTCTGCTCTGTTCATAACCTGCCTTTTCCCTGAAAGTGCACAGGCTTCTAGCAACTAGAACAAAAGCAAATTTTACAAGTGGTGCTGAAAGGCATTTAATGCTACCCAAATTGTTAAACCATTCTTCTGTTTAATAATTATTCTTCTACCATACAATAGGGATTTATAATCCTGAAGTTATTGAATGCAGCATCTAAAATCTAGCTCCACTCCTAACTGAAATAAAGTTATATACCTTTCAAGTTGAGACAGAAGCCATTCAAAACTTACACAGACTGTTGTCCCCCCGCTTTGCTGAGAAGGAAGTAAAAGGATTCAGTCAGTACAGGGAAATTAAACTATGGTGTGAAAAAAATTTATTCTTATATGCCCCTGAATTTCTCTCTTCAGATTGAGTTCATAGTTCTGCCAACTTGTATACAGCATAGTATATAAACTGTATAGCTAAGGGTGGGGAGGGAGGAGAGAGAGAGAACTGCTTTTTTGGTCTTGAGGTAATACAGATGTATGTCTAGGGAGTATATACACTATCTTCTGAAATACAAAACAGTGGAGGAGACAAGGAGAGAGAGGAAAATAGAGTCCTTACAGAGTGGCTGTTACAGTTTGTTCCAGATTAAATACTTCTTTAAAATGAAATTATGGTTGTGACTAGTGACTGTATCCTATTCAAGGGCATTTTAAATTTCATTGCATGAGTATTTTTAAAACTCTAATTTACAGCCATATTAGTTTTAATGCAGCACGGTTCTGATTAATCACTCATTGAATGATAGCAACATTGACTTGTCAGGACACAACCTATCAAATATTATATAAGTAAATTTTTCTGTATAACAAAGGGGTTTCTATTTCAACACAAGTAAGTACAATTTTGCCAATATAATGGACAATAAGTAATTATAACAGCTGGTATGACCTTTCTGAATATGTGCCATTTAATAAAACCAACAAACCATTAAATAGTTTTTAAAAAGCTTCCTCTGTGTGGACACTTTTAATATAAGAACACTATGGCCATAGCTGATTATAGAAAGTGTACAGCTTCTGTCACTAGAGCAATGAAATTGTTAATTACATATTTGTTCTTGAAATGAAACATTCTGGCAGAACAACTTTACCTTCAAGATATACCTACCTTGTATCTCCTTTATCTTGCTTTTCTTCTTTTTTGCTAATTTATTTTTAATGCAGTGAGTGATTGCATAACCTACTAGAATGTAGATTTGCCAGGAAGTATCCAAAACCTGGCATAACTGTTCCCCACAAGTGCAGTAAACATCTATTGCTTTTGTGTGTGCGTGTGTATGTGTGTGTGTGTGTGTGTGTGTAATTCTCATAGACTTTACAATGGCTTTCTATTTTCTCTTTTCCTTTATTTCCCACCAGTAAAAATATATATTTAACCAGCTAATTAGTGGCAGCAAGTGCTTCTTTTCCAATATAATGATTTTTTCCATCTGTTCTGTTTTTGTTTTCATAGGAAAATGTTAGCTGATATGTGATTTGCATTCTCTTACGCAGATCCTTTTTCCTACCTGTTTTGTTCTTGAACTGAACCATGTATATATTAACTTCCTTCCATTTTCTTTATCTTCAGGGACTTAGCATAACTAAAATGATAGGTTTCAGAGTGCACTCCTACCAGAAACCTCTTCTGACTGTCTTTGTAACACTACCACAACAGTTTGGTAAAACTGGTTTTATGCCATGTAATGACTTCCTTGACTGCTCTTGGAGAGTTCGCTTTCTGAATAACATTACAATAAAATCTTAGTAAAGAGAGTCCCTTAATATTTCCTGTCTTAATGAACATTTATGATAATGAAGATATTTTACCTGTCATGCCATCAAACTACATCTATATTCTGACATTATGTCTCAGATTACTGCTTTGCAACTTGGCTCAGAGCATGATTTACCCTGCAGGTAAAAGGACAGAGAGTCACTCCGTTGTCAATAAAGTCTTTTCTGTCACATTAAACTCCATGTGAAGTAACCCAAATATCTTCTGAGTATTTACTATATAACTCAGAAACTGTTATTGTTACAATCACTTTATGTTTTATGGCCTAATTGACTTATATTCTTGATGGGAAGGCAGTTTTCAGGAGCTTCATCTTAGAATTGCCTCTGCTTACTCAGCAAATGCAGGATATGAACAGATGGCCTAGTACCTGAAATTTTACAGTATTTTAGGATCTTACTATCTCTTCCTTATTTCATTCCCGTTTTTTTTTTTTTCTCATCCAACAGGGAAGAAAATAAAAACACTTTTTCTCTCACCAGTTTAAGTTTCTTGTATGCTTTCTTTTTTTAGTTCACACAGCAAATGTTTGAATGAGCTTTGAAAGAGCTCTCTCATTGGGTCCTCTGAAGATAATTATATTGTTATAGAAGCTCTGCTCATTCTGAGATCCAAATTGGCTTACAAAATTTTCTGAAAGCTTGGTAGGTAAGCAGTATGGGGTTTTAATGCAACTGTTCATGAGAAAGTGCTTTTTTGCTCATGCCTTTTAAAACTTACTAAAGGTGCAGAGCTCTCCTGAACTGTTCACTGCAGCTCCAGTTACGGTTCTAGAGTTATAAAGCTCCAGTTATTAGGGTATTTTTGCTTTCTAAACCATCCTTGAAGTTTTATTAACACAGTGTAAATACTTTTACAGTCTTTAAAGCTACCTCTGCTTTATTTTCTGAGTGTTTATTTCTCCTAGATGTAGGACTAGTTAAAAATGGAATTGTGACTTGGAAAGATAATTCAGATTTTATTTCTAAACCCCAGTTTTAAATTACTATATTCTTGAATAACAACATTTTAAAGGCAGAAAAAGAAAAACCATAGTCTGCATGTGGTACTGATGTTGAAAATATTTTTTGCAAAAAAAAGGAGGGGGAAGGGAAAAAGGGAGGGAAACAGGACTTTAGGCCAGGTGTTTTACTTGAGACTGACAACTGTTTTTAAAACATTGCTGACCCTTTAAGCCTGTATCCTAGCATAATATATGTTTATGTGATACATTGCAAATAGAAAAAGAGAAGATTCTCTAAATATTAGACTAAAATGGGAACTAACTTAGACAGAAATATTATAGTGAGATTTACCAAACAATGTCTGAAAAAATTACCATAACTACTACAATGTCATGACAGAAGTGGAATAGTTCTATTTAGAGGGACATTTTTTCCATATGGACTTGAGCTGAAGCTTACTGAACTCGATGGAAGGACTCAAATTTTAAATAAAGGCCCACACGATGTGCCTCAGAACTTAAGGCATTCTAAATTAAATAGCTTTGGGTTTTTATTTTCTCTTTGAGCCACAGCTTGTCTTAACTTTCTGTATATTCTAATCTAATTACCAAAGTGGCATGACATGTGGGGATTTGAGAAATTTTTAGATGCTATCTCTGTACCCAATGAGGAAAAATAACATCTAATTGCTTATCATTTCAGAAACAAGTTTTGAGTAAAAATTAAGTGTCCACGGAGTGAAAATAATGGTTCTTGTTCTCCATGAAACAGATTGATTTACAATAACTTGTTCATGCAGAAAGGCAACTGAAGGGTTAATTCTGACTTCAGTGAACTTAAATTTCAGTGCAGTTATGATGAAGAATGACCATTATTTGAAGAGGTCATTTACAGGAAAATCTACTTTGGTGTGGAGATTCTGTGCCATGGAAATGGCTTTGCTAACCCTCATGGGTTCAGTCCTGGAATGAAGGATGTTGGTTGTGGTTGTGATGATGACTTTGAAAGAAGCAGAATTTCATGCTCTCTGTGAAAGAGAGAACTGCTAATAGAAACAAGCCTAAGAAGAGTACTATCCATTGCAAATACTCCATTAATGCAACTTAATGGAAACATAAGAAATTGTTATGATTTTCTTCCTCCAAAACAGTATATATTCAGTCAGTAAAAATTTTACAATACTCAGCAAAATTGACTCCAGTGTTTTTTTCTCCAGAACTTTGCTCCTAAAGTATGCCATAAACATGCCGTGTCTTTGCCGAGGAAAAAATATCCAAGCGTGTGATCAAGCCCAAGAAATAGTCATGCAGGCGAGAGAAACAGAATGAACAAAAATTGGGCTCTGTTTGTTGCATGTTCCACAGAACAAGAGTTTGCCCACTGTACCACGCACAACCAACTGATCAAATTCCTGATAATTAACAATAGTTAGTGCTTCAGTAATTTATTGCACATAAGACAAAAGGAAAATTCTATTAATTTTCCTGTGTTTCTAACTTTGTGATATTGCACATATACACACACACACAAAAAGTATTTTAAATATGTCATGTGTGTTTTTCATAGGCCAATAAAGAATCCTTTTGTGTACATACATGCACAAATAGAAAAGCTAGCATGATTATTGTGGCCAAATTTATATTGCTTTTGAAATCTTAGCGGTTAAAGTTCTTAATTTTTGAAGTATTCAGATCTGTAAGTTTGATGGTGTATAAACACGCTTTTGCATTTTTGTCCTTGTGTTTATTTTTTAAGACTATGGATTAAAAGAGGGGCAAGACCGGGGTTACATTAGTTCAGTCATAGTCAGTACAGTTTGTGTATGTGGTCCAAAGGATAAATTGCTGTGTTCAGTCTGAGCTGATACATCAGGCCAGAATGCATCTGAGTACGAACACTTTTGTCACCAGCAGTGTAGAAGAGAGTGATCTGGCTGGTGCTTATCTACCAAACTCTGGAAAACAGAGGACTGTTTCATCTGGATTTACAGGCAGTACCTCTAGAACAAGTGCCAAAACTGTTCAGCTGCACACTTTGTATGCATGGAAAGCCAAAGTCAAATGAAAATGTACACCTGGATACAGCATAAGTACTGAAATGGATTTTTGAACCACAGTATTTATGCATGAATATATTTAAGATGCCAGCCCCTGGGAATGAGAGTGTCAGTCACTTCATTAGCTTCAGAAGCACCCTCACGGGTGTTGAACACACCTCACTTTGTCTCTGCAATGGAGCCCCTTAAATGCAAAACAGCATGCTAAATTAAGTTTGCCTTGCAGGGCAACCTGAAAGGAGGGAAACAGGTGGTCACTCATTCTGTAAGGCACCCATCTTAGCAGGTACTGCAATTCACACGGCTCCTTCAGATCATGCAGCAGAAAGCTTGCAGATGCCCAAACCTGGTGTGCAGATCCAGCAATTGGATTGTGTGTAGGTCTGTCTGCCTGAAACACAGAGCCAAGTCCGGACTACTGTCTTGAAATACATGTTAGAGCAGCCCTCAGTGAGAAAGAAAAACAAGGAAAGGCTTGGTTTTGCCCAATTCAGCATTAAATCAGAGAAAATAAGTGAGTAATAGATGCTTCCCAGCAGCAAAGCAAGTGTCAAAAAGAAAAACAGCTCCACACAAAAAAAATTCTCAGACATCAATGCTGGCTTCCTCTTTGATTTCTCATTCCATCCCTTTTGGTTGGTAGTACTTCTGGTGAAGCTTAAGGGCTTTCTTTCAATATATTCTAGAGTTTACTTGCTCTGATGAGGCACTACACATTTTCTAGGATGCGTTCTGTCCTTTATAAAAAAAATAAATAAAGTATGTAACTGGAAGTCAGCCTGAAACCTCAGAGGTGAATTCCACTCAGAATAGAAGGGCCTGCTCAAGGAGATTCATATCGTGACCATTCTCATCTCTGTGAGAATGATCTTTGTTTATCTTCCTTTGCTAACAGTGGGACCACATGCTTGCCCCAAAGGGCCAAAGGATGCACATTTGTACAGATTCAGGCCACAAGTGAAGCACGTATTTCTCCCACTGGCTTCTTCAGTAGTGGGAAAATGGTGAGGGAAAAAGAGACATTAGCCCAGTTCTTCTCCTACTGTTTTTTGCTATTTTTTCCCCTGTGGTACTCATCTGTCTCAGTGTTTTATATATGTAAATTACTCAAGATTTATGTGGGAGAACTAGATTTACTTATAATTCTTTGACAATCCTCTGAATCATCTGACAACAAAAAATATTTTAAGATGACTATAGCTTATGTGACTGGATAGTTATGGATTTTAGATAATTCATGAGTTGAGGGGGGAGTAAGATATGGAAAATTTTATTAAACTCTGTGAATTTTGGGACAGAATCATACCAAGAATAAAAAACTGGTTTTGTCCTCTTCACACAACTAACTCCTTTATAATCAATAGTTAACTAAAGACCTATCCTGTTCCTTTAAGGACCAGCTGTTCAATGTAATTTGTTTTTTAAATATAGAGGTTTGTAAATTCCTTAATTGTATATTGTACACAATTACTGTTAAAATGTAAGCAAATGCAACATACAATGTACAATTTTGTTTACAAAAGTTTTTGCAATATTTTCAGATGTACTGTTCTGAGTCACTCCGAAATTACTAGAAATTCTCACTTCTGTTGTGCTTTGTCAAAACCAGAAGTATTGAATTTCAATGTCTTATCAGACATGCTTACTTCCAGATTTTCGTGACACTTACCTACCTAAATATGAAAAAGGCTTTTTCCCTTTCCTCTCTTAGCTATGTAGTTACCACACCTCTGTCATCATCATGAAGATCTTAACAAAAATGACCTAGAGAAATTTAATAGAATTTTCCTTCTTGTGAAGTATTTGTATAGCCAGCTGTGATATTCTGTCAGACACAAAAAGCAATTCTAATTGAAAACTGACAGTTCAGGATGCTCCCTTTTACCACCACATTTTTGCAATTTAAAAACAGAGTTTAGCTTTTATTTGAGGAATAAAAGTTTATTCCACCTGATAAGTCATTAAGGAGTCCCTGTTGGTATTTCAGGGATGAGAACTATGGGAAATATTAAGAAAAAATTCTATTTTTCTTTATATCGTCTGACCCACTCCATTGTAATTCCAATTTTGGTTGTTTGGAGTTTTAATTAAAAACAAATAATTTCGTAGGAATAGATATTAATCCCATGCAAAATAATACTGACTCTGATCTCCTGACAGTCTGAGTTCAGTTGTTCAATTTCATCATAATTTCCATGTTCTGTATTGAAATAATCCTGCTTCTCTACAATGTTTTCCAGGATGGACTTTAAAAGTAGATTCATGTTCCTATGCTGTGTTGATTCAGTGTGCATAAGAACCATAAGTACTTTATTTCTGCAGCAAAGGCTTTTATCAAAGGAGATGTTATCTTTCTCATAGGGGATTGAAATGTTGTCACTGAAAATAGTGAATATCCTGATACATTTTATGGAAACTGCAAGGTACAGAATGCCATTTTCTCAAAGAAGCTGAAGAGAACAGAGAAATTACAATACCTCAAGAGATCAGAACTCAACAGAAAATGTAAAACAAGTGCAAAAGAGAAAATTTAGTGGTACAAAGATTCAATCCTGAAAGTCTACATCATTCTTCCTGTTCCTTTAGTGATTCATGGTGATAAACACTGCATGCAGAAATAAGTCAGATGGACTAAGGAACAAATAACTTTATGTGGTCCATTTATTTCTGCAAGAATGGACTTTAAAATATTGTAATATATACTGTAAAATTTTATATGCACTACTGAAGAATGTATCATTTTTTTCTACTGCATAATTTGTCAAACTTTCTTATTTGTAGTCTGTACCACATATTCTTTGATACTTTGGGGTGGAGAATACTAAAAACTGAAGGGGGATATAAACAAGCATATTTTTTATCACTTTCAAAATCTAGCATGCAGCACTTTTTTGTAGGACCCAGTTTTCATTATAGCAAGTAAGTCATACTAACTTTTATTGATCAGCTAACCTTAAAGTGGGTTTCATTAATAAAACTTCTCTGCACTTATCCAAGTACATATCCAAATGTATTTTAGTGTCTCAGTCCCTCTAGATTTTACGATAATGGGCAAAGTAGAAAGCATTAGGCGTATCTTGCCCAAACAATCAATAATCTGCTGCATATGTATAGATTGAGGGAAAAAGAAGTACATGGAGGCATCATACATAAAATATGATACTGGGGATGGAAAAAAAAGGGCTCTTTTCGTTTTGATCATGAAACAACTAACACCCTTTAAAATATCCACTGGCCTTTTATTTCTTATTAATGCACTGTTTGCTTCAAATATACTTTATTCTTGATTGTAAGAATGATATGGAAAGGCTAATATTTTGTAGATTTCCACTGTGGCTGTTCTAGTTCAAATTCAGGCCTGAGCTGCTACTGGAGGAAAAAAAAGGAAAAGCTTTCTTATTATGACAATAATACAAAAAATAAATCCAGGAAAGCAACAGATTTGAAATAAAAATGTAACACCTGTCAGGCAGCTTACTCACAGTATAAACAAGGATTAACACCAGCAGTGGTGCAGCAAATACTGGTCTTAGCACACGTAAGTTTAAATATCACGACCTGAACACAAGAAAAATTACTTCAAACACTGGTTGTTTCAAATTGCTTTTGGTTTCAACAACTACTCCTAGAAAAACAATACTTCCCAGTACAGAGGCACTGAACAGATTCAGTCCAGAAGGCAAATCAGCTAGAGAAGTTTTTCTAGCTTCTCCTTGGTTTTAGTGTAGGTTATAGTTCTAGACAAGGAGAAATACAAAACCTAAGCAATTATTTAGAATAAACAGTACAAACATTTGTCTGCATGTAAGCAGGTCCCACAGATTTTCCTGAAACAATTAGTCTTTCTTAAAGGAATTATTCTTCCTTAGAGGGACCAGATTACCAATAAACATCTTAAAAATCAACTGAATCTCAGTACCTTATGATCGAGCATCAGTTGTAACTTGAGGAGTAGATGGTTTCATTGCTGAGTTAGAGCTCACGCTTCAGGCGTATGGCAACAGATGATCACCATTAAGGGGCGTTAATATAAGGTTAATTGTTTGGGTCAGGCCTCTGCTGGCAGGCACTGGCTACGTACAGCTGTGTGTACGATTATCAGCTGAACAGGAGCTGACTGAAACAATCTGTATTCTCTGCCCTGACTACCTGTCCTCCCTAGCACAGAAGGAAAACAAACTGATGAATGATTATTGAATTTGAAAGCACTAAAGCAGAAACCTTTTGGTATTTTTATCATCAACTGGCAAGTCAAAGAAACATTTTTTTTTGCCTTTTGACAATGTAGTTTTTAATCCATGACAAGACCTCTCAAGGCATCATTGCCATAACTTCTGTCTCTTTCTGGACTGAGAGCAATAAGTAGTACCACATAGGTTATCTTTTCCTCCTTCTCCCACTGGTGAGCGAGTGGGATGGAAAACCATCTTCTGAACAGATGGATCTCCTGATGACCAAGTGATCCCTTTTTGCTGAGGAGTGATAAGGGAGCTTTAGCCCTCCCTTATGCAGAGAAAACTGACTTGTGGAAGAGGATTTAAGGAGTAGTATTCAAGTGCTGAGTGAATGAACAGCCCTGTTAAAGCCCTCACACAGGTAAAGGCAGTCATTGAGCTGATAGTAATATTTAAGAAAAGAACCCAGATAAGTACCATTCACATCAGTGTTTATATCATTGTTATTATTAATTATTATTATTAGTCATAATCTTCATTCACAGCTTTCAGGTGTGTTGATAGAGCTGTTGACTGTTCCAAACACATTCACAAATTGATTTTCTTCCCATATCTCTGAAACACTCATGAGGACATAAATGAACAAAAGAGCAGAATAACCACCTTAAATATCACAAGACCTCCAGCATGACTGGTCCCAAGAAATTTCTATCCCCAACATGGTTTCCAAAGGAAGCATGGAGAGAAAATACTGCAGTATTCTGGACAAAATTTGTTTGACATCATCAACGAATGTAAAAAAGATAAGTTACAAGCAGAGAAATCACAGTAACATTTTTTTCAAAATGGTGGAAAATTAGGAATGTTCTTTGCTATATAGGTAAAAAGTACTCAGCCTTAAGGGTAAGTAGAATATTTTGCTCCAGCTCCAATAGGATGCAAGTCAAAAAAGAGTCACATTAGAACAAAAAAAGTAAACAATGATAATAATTAACAATCCATCATTTTCCTGAAAGAAAACCCTTGCGATTAAGTTAATTTTGTTACAAATTTATCAGAGTCAATAGAGTGTTGTCAAAATGTATTCTGGCTTGTTTGAACTGTGTACTCTGATGAAAATGCTATCATTGTGGCAGAAATAATGATGGTTTGAAGGCTACTCACACAGCTTCTGTATTCAAAGTCTGTCTTTGTAATATGAGGGGAGATCTTTGGTTTAGGTTATATGTTATTGTTCCAAGATTTTAGAGTTTCAGCTAGGTAGAATTGTATTTGCTCAGTATGGTATGGCAGCTACACTTCAGTTGTAGACTTAATTTTATGTGTATCTAGTCAGTTCATTCCAGCAAAGAGATTAAGAGATTAGCTTTAAAGGGGGAAAAACCTGTGATACTTTTCTTTATTTTCAAATATTTTTGACCCAAATATTATCCTCCTTTTGTCCACCTCTTTATAAAATCTTTGATCTCTCCATGGTGTAGACAGAATATTGACTTTTTTGCTCCATGCATATCTGAGTAGTGTTGCTAAACATTTTAGTCATGCTTACATAAAATCTCCCAGAAAGCCTAACCTGAGCCTCTTGAGTTCAGGTGATGCCTCTTCTCCCTGACCTCTTCTGCCAAACAAAGAAGGGGGAGGGATGCCTTAAAGGAATAATAGCCACTTTCTTTTAACCTAACAAGGAAACATACTCCTGTTTCCAAAAATGTGTTTTAGGCAGTGAAATATTCACTGGCAACTAAGTCTGAGGGCAGGGAAGAGTGGGGAGTACTTTTTAAAAATCCCTTGCACATGCACATACAAACGCTGTCTGCAGTAATGGAAATTGAACATCATCTGGGGAGGACACATTTATTAGGCTCTGGATGGAAATGAAACACAATAATGGGAATAAAACAGAGATAGAAGAAGGAGAGAGGGACAGTAATAACACGATGAATGTCCAATTACACATCTTGGGCAAGAACTCATTTGTTGTTAGGTGAAAGATTTAAGTGATTTCAGTAAACCCTTGAAGACACCATTACTGACTGACAATTTGCTACAGGTACCACAGAAGTCCAAGTAGTAAAGAGCTCCAAAACTAACAAAATCTATCAAATTCTCCAAGGAGCATAATATTGTTCTTCTGTGTAAACAGTCCTCTTATTCCTTAGGTTATGGGCCAGGTTATAACTCTCATTAAGTCAATCATCATCAGCTGGGCTTGACCAGCAAGTAAAAAGGAGAAGGCAATGTGCCATTATGTAGGCATTAGTCTAGAGTGAACTATTATCTTCAACACCCTGTAGCTCAAAACATAACTACTTAGATTGCTCAGATAATAACTGTGGCCAGCCAGCCATTTGCAGTTACTATAGCTGCTGGCTTCAGAAGGCAGATAAATATATTAAATCTCTATTAGAGCATTCCATCATAAAGTGCACTCAGCTGCAATACCCTGTCTTTTCTCTTAACACCTCTAAAGAGATACATGAATGCCAGACAGTCCTGTGGCATGGATGGTATTGTCATTTCATTATTTGCAGTTGGACCATAATGGTATGTAATTTATATCCACTACTGAAAAAAGAATAATACAAATAAAGATAATCAGTAAATGCATAGGAATCACACAGCTTGTAGAACTGTTGAGGGTAATTGTATATTTCATTGCTTTCTAACACCCTGGGATGCTTAATACTGTGTCTTCTGCAGGGTGACCTGACTTTATTTAGTACAACTAATTTCAACTGGACAGAAGCACAAGGCTACGTTCTCCCAGCAATGGAACATATGACATTTATGTCTGTAGTACTTCAGGGTGGTTCTGTCTTGTGTTATCAGAAATGGATGTGTTTTGCTTATCCAAGTGTCTACAACAGAATTAATGACTGTTTTTTTAAGGCAAACTGATTTTCTTAAGGCAAGAAGAAGCGAACAGCTATTTTGCATAAAATTGCAGAGATTTATACTTTCAAAAATCATTTTTGTTTCTGACATGAATGCATAGAAAACCTCCCCTTCTTTGTTCACTGAGATATTCTTTTGTTAGATAAAATACATATATAATCTCATTTAGTTCCCAAAACCCCAGCTCAGATACAAATATTTATTTGGCTTCACCCTCATGAAGATAAGTCATTCTAAGTGCAAGTTGTATTTGAAAACATCTTTTACAGAAGATTTCTCCTTGCTTAAGGTTATATTTATACTGCAAATGTGGTGTGATCTGCTTTTGTTCATTTTTTTTTCTCTTGTATGATTTTTGATCTCCCACAAGGAAATAATATTACCAGGAAGATTGTTTTTCATAACTTCCTTCCCAGATGAGAGGAGATAATAAGAAATACAGAAACAGCAAAACCCCAATTCATTCTGTTTGAAGGAATTGTTTTCTCGTAGTAAAATTTCATTCTGCTTATTATTCTATTATACGCATTATCTTATTTTCCCAAAAGAAATGAAGCCAGAGAGGGAAGAATTAATCTGGTTTTAAAGAATAGATCTCAACACTCAAATTATTGTGTGGCTCTGCAATTTATGGCATTGTGACATTGAAGTGATGAGTACTAAAGGTACGTAGGTAGACAACTAGAGAGATAGGATTAGAGAGAAGCAGTTCAAACCATTCCTGTTAGATTTGTTTCTTCTGGCAAAACCATGCTCGTGGTGCTGAGTTCTTATAAGCAGGCAGCAGGTGGGCACAACTTGACCTTCTAGATCAGTCAGATTAAGAACATAATATTTTCTACACAGTTAATGCTGAGGTGATGTGAATTACTTAGCAGATACTAAATCCCACAACTGATTTTTCATCATTCTGACAGAACAAGGGAATGATATGTCCAGTATAAAAGAGCTGGCAGGAAGCTATCTGGCAAGTTCTCGAGATAGTATGCAATTTGGGAAGAAAAAAAAAAGTAAAAAATAAAATCATAATGTTCTTTGGGCTTGCTTCCCAACCAGACCACTTTTGAAGTGTCAACCAACAGAGAAATTGAGTATTAATAAAATAAAGTGTGTATTGCTCATTCATAAATGTTGATGAAGGCTTAAAAAACCCCACAGTGCTGCTAGTGGATTCAGTGAAATCAAGGAAATTTGGATCAAGATTTGCAGACCTGGACTTCAAAAGTAAGGCCCTTCAGTGGTCTGACATTCAAAAATACTGAGTAGCTCTCCTAGTTGTACATGTCTTTGTATGGACCTGCATTGTTTTTAGTAATCAGAGCCCTAATATTGGAGCATAGAGGAATGCAGAGTTTTGAGACACTTAACATTAATAATGGAAAAATCATCTCCTATGTGTAGAAATGGTCTACAAAAAGTGCAGTTCAGTTAAGTTAAATGATGCTGAGAGAAACGAAATTGGCACCCTCCCTTGCATTACTTCCTGCTGTCTTCCAGGCCTAATGTTACCTTAATATATGTTTCTGAATCTAACTCTTCCTGAACATCCTGCACTCAAAGACTGACAGTAATGTAAAGTCTCTCCTTCACCGTGTATTCACCAAGCAGGGTATTAACTTATCACTAGGATAAAAAAAATGCTGCTTTAATTTTACTGCAGTTGAGCACCAAACTCTCTAAAAAATGGCATCCCAAAGTAAAGCAATGACATGTGGGAAAAAAAAAATTACACCGATTATTAAAAAAAAGGCTTGTGTGTGGTCACACAAAAAAAAGGCTATATGTGAAAGCTCTAACTGCAATGCTTGATACAAGTAGATATTACAACATTTTCTGAATCATATTCACACACTAAAATGTAAGTAGCCCATGGCTTGTAATAAACAACATGCCTGTTCATGCCCAACCCAGCAGCTTTTCAGATATATTAATGGACATGATAAAAAAGTTCAAGTAGAGACTTTTAGCTCTTTTGGAAGCAGTGTTAGGCTGTCATTCTGTGCTGAGAACCTGTCTAGCCTCTGAGTGTTTCAGGAATTAAAGCAAATGAGAAAAATGTCCCCCAGAAATGTTTGGGTGATTATATTCAGGGAATAAGTGGGCTTACACCTGAGCAAACCACAGTACTGAACGAACATTAGCTGCAAAACACTGTGAATGGAGGGCAATATAATGTCAATTCATGGTCCAAAACAAAAGAGCTTCAAGTGTTCAACAAAACTACTTTAACAGCAGAAATATACTGAGCCTTGGTAACAGAGGGTTAACCCACAGAAATTATTTTAGTGAAAGCCTTGCAAATTTTAGTGAGATCTCTGTCCTCTTTTCTGGGCTTACATTAATACATTAGTCTCTTAGTGTTTATTGCTTTTAATAAGCATGAATTGCTACACTTGTAGGGAGGTTATAGAAAAGCTTGAAAATGTAACCTGAGTGCATTTTACTAATTTAGAAAGTTTAAAGAATGAACTAAACTAGCAAAAACATAATATTTTTGAACATCTCATGGTTTTGAAAGCCTTACTGAGTTTTAGATCCTTGAGGATAGCAACTTTAGCATAGTAATTCTTTGCAATGTACTACATGTCAAATACTTCCAGACAAGGAAAGTTATTTTAAAACATTATTTAATTTAAAAATAATTATTTTTATCATACCCATGTAATTTAGACATCACATGGAGTAGGAATTCAAACAATGCTTTATGGCAAAATATTTCTTGAGCATCTAAGCAGTTCTTCCATTTTACCTATTAAAAAAAATGATGCCTAACAGGAAATGTAATACAAATACTTTAATGAACACCCATAAGAGGAAGCCAAGATGTTAATCCTCAAACTCTGGTGATTACCAGTGGGAGAAATTTTTTTCCCACCTCAGAAACCACTCCGTAAAATTATTTTTATTTTATATACCCATAAACTTGAGATTGGAAGGTAAGGAAGGTAGAAATATCTGCGGAAACAAAACTGTAGAGAGGTTATCCAGCAGCATCCAAGAGCAGTTAAATAAGAACAGACCAGGAGCAAAAGGTCTTCAATCCAAGTTTCCCTCATTAAAACTAGATGCTCTGATCACCAGCTGTGTTTACCTGAGGCAGAAAAGGTCATGAATTCTTTAAATAATTGAACAGAGAACATTGGGCCAGAAAATTAGAGGAGGTGATTCATTGGTCCAATGATTAGGACGTTCAGCTTGGGTACAGACTACCTAGTTTGTATTATGACTCAGGCAGTCAATGAAGCCACTGAACCTCCAGCTTCAAATGAAGCACATAAGGACAGCAAAGGTTTCTGGATGCCTCAGAAGGTGAGCAGTATTCACCACAGCAGCTTGGAGAAGCCAAGACTGAAAAGATAGCAGGGGAATGACTCAGGCTTTGTGCTTAGTCTCACAAACCTTGTGAGACCAAGGTTAAAATTTAAATATCCAGTTTGAATCCTAACCTACAAGAGAGAGTTACCCATTTTCTTGGAAGGTGTCATTTTCGCCCAGATTACTATGGGGTGCTGTTAGTTGTACTAATTCTGTGATGATGTCTGAATCTGTACAACAAAAAGCTTAAATTCTGGTGATTTCATATTTTCATGCTTTAAGGGTTTAATGCAAGAACCTCCATTAAAATCAGAAGTTCTGGAAATTATAGGGAAGACATCAAACTTAAATGCAGCCTTTAATTGCTTTTTTCTCATTATTGAACTAATAATGATTTCAAAAAGTCATGCATTTTTATAAAAGAGGAAAAAATACCCTGCTCATTGACTGAATGGACGGGGCTTTGGTATGTAAGTTTAAGGCTAAGTACAAACTTCCTAGAAAGAAAGAAGGACAAAAAATAATCATACCACTTAATCAGAAAAAGTGCCTATGCAAGCACATCCAGACCATAATGATAGTCTGCACTTTGAGGCTAGTCATGGAAATGTCCAGATCACATTACTGTCAAAGTCAATAGTACAGCGGTGGATAGATCTAAACATAATATAACACAACAATCCAATAGACTTTTAAAAATGAATAAAGGCATAGCTATAAGATGCTCATATCTTGTTACTCCAGATCTCTTAAAACTACATTATGGAATAAAAATTGGATAAACTAAAAACTGTTCCTATAGTTAGTCCATTTTCCCAGTTATAAGCCTCTTCCTTAGTGCTAATGTAAAATTTCAGGAGGCTGAGTGGCGTCTTGCAGTGGTTAAATGAAGAAAAAGAGCAAGAAGGAGGCCTATCTGCTGAAAGCAGCACCTTTTTGTTGGTTTCAGCAGAAAAAAAAAGAAGAAATAAACCACATATTTATAGACAAATATGAAGTGTAATATATGTGTATCCATATGTGTGCATATATACATACCTATGTTGAATTTTTTAGTGACAGAGACCAGAGCCAGACACTGAGAAGCTCAAAACAGCATTGCGTTGGAGAGTTTGGAGCTCAGAGCAGCTGGATTCATCTGGTGAGCCTAGAGCAACTCAGCAGCAGCAAGAGCAAGTGGTCATAGAAATCAAAACCCAGCCCCTAGCAATACCCAGCACAAGCAAACATCAGTGACCGTGGGGAAGACCTCTTCTTTCCCTGCCTGGACAGAGTCTTTATTAATATTAACTTGGAAGAGAACATCAATCTGTTTATTTAGGCTTGGGAACCAGTGAGTAGAACAATGGATTGGGTCAGAGAGCCTGAATTTGTTTCTCTAATTGTAAACATGTACTGTTACTGGAGGATATGTATGGTGTTATTATTGATGAAACAAAGTGAGGGTTTATTCATTCAAATATTATGATGACAAGCACAGTGGCAACTCCAGTACTACCTCCTGCTGCTCAAAAAAATACTTAGCGTAGACTTGTCTTGGGATCTTTATCTGAACGTGTGGCTCTCTCACCTCACAGTATGTTTTCTGCCTCTGCTTCTGAGGGTTTTCTCAATTTTTTTCATGCAAATGGAAAAGAAAGATAATTGCAGTGTTAACTACAGCTTAAAGATTTATGGCAAAATAACAATACATGGAGCAATAGCAATAAAATCTGTGTAAGAGAGCTGAAAGCAAGCCAGAATGCTTTAGAAGGGGATGCTTCATTTTTCCTGGTGTAGAGGTTATTTCATTCTCCTTAGAAAAAAGGAAGCCAAAATCAATTCTAGGGACAACTTTTGTATTTCATTCAGTCATGCTTTGATAGAAAATACTTAAGTGGCTGCTGGAGTATAGGCTAAGGCCAAGTTTTCCTTAGCTATTACAGGGGAATTCTGTTCACATACAGGTTTTCACAGCTCAGATAAATGTTTTGCTCACATATTTGTTTTTTTTTTCTTTGTCTAACATTAGAGAAGAACATTTTCAATGAAAGAGGCAGAGAATTCCTATATTCTTTATCATTATAACCTGTAGTTACAGTGGTGATTTTTTTCTGGAGATTGAACATATAAGCTTGAATTTCCTGAGACAGAGGAAATAACTGAATACAGGTCTCCCCACTCAATGCTTTATCCACTGAACTATTGCAAAAACAAGTAGGAATGATTTCCACTTCCAGTGCAACTTAGAGGGAATGTGATAGAAAACCTTGTATTTTGTACAGATCCGAGTGATGAAGAAGGTTGCAGCACAGGCTGAGACCCTCTGAGCCCCCAGAGTTCTCAAGGAAAGCACGAAGTTGTTCATCAGTTCTGAGGAAACATAGCACAAAATAAGAAGTAAACTTCTCAGTGTTATTATTTTAACTGGTGTATCTAATGCAGTGTGATGTAGAAACCATCAAGAGCTATATACATTTTTAGATGTAACAGTAGACAGACTCAGTTGTAGCCATTTTGTACTTAAATTCTGAGTTAGAAATTTAAATATGCCAGAAAACTACCATAAATAATACTAAATCATGATAAACGCTGTCACAATGCTACAAAGCAAGGTTTGAAGAGAAAGATGCCAAATGGCAGAAGTTAGAAACTGGATAGTGTGGTGAACTGCTGTAGGACCTTTCTGAGAGGGTTTTTGGTGCATGCTAGGCTATTTTGATTACAAGCATCAATTTCTTTGTTGGAAACCCAGACAGGAACTGTATTTTGTCTCTGTTATCCTTAGTTGGAAATGAAACTTATTGTAGTTCTTGCAATCAATGGTAAACAGTTTTGATTAATATTTCTCCTTTGCTGAAGAGGTTAACCTTTTTCCTATTTGCAAATTTTAAGCAGTTATAGAGAAGCTTAAAGTTTTAATTTTTAATTGCATATTATAAATTTATACTTTATAAGGGCTTAGTGATAAAAGGACTTAGAGATTCACATTGTGACATTTTGAAAACAGAGCTAGAACTGAGTTTATGGTTTTTTGGGTTTTGATTTGTTGTTTGTTTTTTTTTTCCTGAGATCAAGATGCTCAGGAATCTTGTTGTCTTGTTGTAGGTTGTCTGCAGATGTAAATAGGTAGCAGGTCATTCTGGTTGGGAAACCAAAGATGTACCAAAATGAATATCAGTCACACAATTTGTTTGTGTCAGTGGTTACATAACTTCTCAGGCTGCAACCAAGCTGGTTAAATAAGCCTTCCATTTTAAGGCTGAGTGGACCTGAATTTTCTACCTCAGTAATGCACAGGTACCCAAGTGGTGCACTTAGAGCCAGTTATACAATTTTATAACAAAAAGATGGTTCATGCACCAGAGAATTAATAACTCAGTACAAAATATGAGACACCAGTTAGATACAGGTGTATGAGAATAAAAATATAAAAGAGGAAAAGTTTGGGGGAATCATAAAGTGCTTTACACACACTTTTCATCCATCTCTTGCCAAGAGTTAGAAACTGTATCCCAGTTACACAACAAAAGGAAAATCTACTTCATGTTTCCCCAGGTGAGTAAACTATCAACCAGGGAATTTTTAAAAGAATGATCCTTATTTCAGGATAATAAGAGGAGAATAAAATTATCCTCAGATTGTTTCTGAACTAACTGCCAGAAACCATCTTGTTAAAAACCAATGTTGCTCAAGGATGCACACTTAGATTTATTGAAGTGCTTTTCAGAAGATATTAATATCAATTCTCTCATTTTCACAAAAATTGAATGAACAGACGTGTAATAAAACATCAAATTGTTCCTTAGTTACTACTTTTTCATTTGTTTTACATTATTATCAGTCTTTTCAAAAATTGTTTATTATTACTTATGAGTGAAGCCTTGAGAGTCTGAATAGCTCTGAAGACCAAGTAAATACATGTTTCTGTATTAAAAAGCAAACTATAGAGTAATTTCTTTTAATATGATTCATGGACATTGTACACAAAAGTATAGCATACATTATGGATATATAAATGTTATTGATGGTGTTGATGAATGTTTCATATGCTTATCAAAAGACTGTGGTTTTAGATTAAAAAACTTATTCAGTGAGTATATTTTTTGAAGACTGAAAGAACATAATCTCTCAGGCTAAATATTGAATAGAGAAATATATAATTTCATGGGCAGCAAAAAAAAAGCTATATATCATTAGGTAAGAGAGGTGCTGCATGGGCATTGCCACAGCCTAGAAGATCAGATTGTCTCTCAATATGTTCACTGAGAATGTCCGTACATGTGTGGCATTAAAAAGTTGTCTACCTACTCTGTATTAGGTGTAAAATACAGGTGCAGGAGAGACAGTCATTCTGTTTCTCTAACACCTCTCTTTCGAAATTATCAGATCCTATGAATTCGTTAAGGATTCTAAAATTCTTCTGTAGATAAGAAAGGAAATATTATCTAGTTGTATAATATTTTTTATTTGAACTCAGTTACTTGACTGTCACTGAGGTCAAGACCTGTTTTAAAAAAAGCCGGATTCCAAGTTTTCATGCTTCTTCTACTGACTTCTGAGATCTTCAGAAACATCTCTAGAGGAAAAAAAACCCATAACCATCACGTGATTTCCTCTAAACATTTAATTTCCTGAAATTTTAGCAGTAGCAGTAGAAACCTTTAGACTCCTGTGCTTCATATATATATTCCTGTTGTTGCTTTGCCTTACAATTTTTTAAATTAAACTATGAAGCAACAAAAGAGGTCAAGGTAAACTCAATTAGAATAATATTGCACTGACATATGTTTACAAGTAGAAGTTTAAAGGTATTCTGTGAAGGTTACAGAGTTTGTAACAAATGGCAAGATGAGTGGTCCCCTGCTGCTTATGAAGTTAGAAAGGCATTCCCTATGGCTGTGTAATTTCTTTCAAGCCTCTTATAGAATAGTACACATCTCCAGTTTAATATAAACATGACCCTTCAACAGCAACATATAAAATACCTAGCTCTCTATTTGTTGAAATAATGGATAAGGTGAATCCAAATGTTTTGGCAAGATTTCTGGGTTCAAAGGTAGAGGCGTATTTCCCCATAAAATAAGTCATCTACAACTATTAAACCCCCCAAAATGTAAAAGAAATAGAACAGCTCTTCAAAAGACAGACTTTATGGCTGAGTACTCAACAGATTTAGTATTTAATAATAGTATTTAAGAATTTTGTTATTTCCTTTTTTATCTGAATTTGCTTTTTGATACTTCTAAGCAAATATACTGAGCTTTACCACCCTGATTTCTCATGTAGGTGTCTTGATCACTGGTATATTTAAAAGAGAGGAGAAATTGAAACCCTTAGTCACAGTCACAGGTAAGTTTCTGTCACAACCCTGGATTTGGCTCTCATATTCTTTGAAGTTCATTCTACACCTGTCCCTCCACCCCCTGTCCATTCTCTTCTGCTGTGAAAAAGATTTAAAAAGCTCAGCCAAAGCAAAACTCAAGGACAACCCTGAGATCCTCAGACAGTCATATCTTAGTGCATAGTCATTAAAATCAAACATTGTTAACATGTTTCAGAATAGATGTTCCCTGACTAATCAAAAATAATTTTGAATTCTATATTGAATTGTATCATGGGCATATATAATTGACTCACCAGTTTAAAAACATCTAGTTATACATTTAACTTGTTGATGAGGCTTTTTATAGTTAAAAACTGCAAAATGACCAAACCAAGTCATGTCAAAAGGCAATATTCAAACCATGACAATTTTTGTTTGTATTGTTTGTCTATACATGTACAAATTCCTGAGATTTAAGCTTGGATATTCAGGACTGATACAAAGACTTATGCAAATTTTGATAAGAAGAAATCTTAGGTTTGATTATTTTGAAAATATTTTTTTCATTAGCAATTATTTCTCAGACTTTGTTTCCAAAAGTCTCAGTAAGCTATGAAGTATTATATTTCTGTTTCTGAAAAATGGTTATGACAGTTCTAAAGTAATGCTTTTAAAGACTATCTCAATGAAGTTTCATAGAAATAGCATAAATGTGGCTGTTGGTCTTATTCAGGAAAAGAGAGAACTCCCACAAGTGATTAACTATATCACAAACACTGTATACAGGCAGATAAAAAGTATTCTGAGAAAAGACACTAAAAGAAGTATTCAAAGTGCTTAGACCACAAATAATTAAGAACTGATTGTCGACGCTAAACAGAAAGAGCAAAGGGAAAGTTATTTAGAATTTACATGAGTAAAGCTCTACCAGAGGAAATGTTTGACGTTATCAGGATTCCATTTTCAGTGGAGGCTCTTCCGTCCAAAACCTCTCTTTACTTTGTGCAAGAGAAGTCCTCAGGAGTCAATCCTGGGGCTGAGACTGTTCCACACCTCTGACAGTGACATGGGCAGTGGGATCAGGGCACCCTCAGCAGGTTTGCTGCTGACACTGAGCTGTGTGGGGCACTTGACACAGGGGAGGAAAGGGAGGGCATCCACAGGGACCTGGACAGGCTGGAGAGGTGGGACCATGCAAACCTCAGGGAGCTCAGCAAGGCCAGGGACAAGATCTTATACCTGCATTGGGGCAATCCCAGACACACCCACAGGCTGGGC
Source organism: Trochalopteron elliotii (assembly GCA_024734555.1). Lineage (NCBI taxonomy): Eukaryota > Metazoa > Chordata > Aves > Passeriformes > Leiothrichidae > Trochalopteron > Trochalopteron elliotii. The sequence continues at coordinate 31,453 of JANPWX010019747.1, read as the reverse complement.
AGAAAAGTGATTGAGAGCAGCCCTGTGGGGAAGGACTTGGGGGTGGTGGCTGACAAAAAACTCACCATGAGCCAGCAGTGAGTGCTCACAGCCCAGAAAACCACAGGAATCCTGGACTACATCCGAAGGAGCATGGCCAGAGGGTCAAAGGAGAGGATTCTACTCGTCTGCTCTGCTCTTTTGAGATCCTGCCAGGTGCACTGTGTTCAGCTCTGGGGTCTCAAACATAAGACATGGAACTGCTGGAGCAAGTCCAGAAGGAGGGCCACAAAGTTAATAGGAGTAATGGAGGATATCCCCTAAAAAGACGGGCTGATCAAGTGTGGGCTATTCTGGAGATAAAAAGGTTGTGTGGAGACCTCTTAGCAATATTCTAGTATCTGAAGGAGCCTACAGGAAAGCTGGAGAGGGACTTTGTCAGAAACTGTAGTGACAGAGCAAGGAATAAAGGCTTCAAAGTGAAAGAAGAAAAATTTAGGTTAGATATTTGGGAGAAATTTTTTACTGCAAGGGTGATGAGACACTGGAAGAGATCGCCCATAAAAATTGTGGATGTCCAATCCTGGAAGTGTTAAAGGTCAGATTGGATGGGGAATTGACAACAAACCTGGTCTACTGAGAGGTGTCCCTGCATCTGACAGGGGGTTTAGGACGAGATGATCTTTAAGGTCACTTCGAACTCAACCCATCTTATGAGTCTATGATTCTATAAAGCAACCACAATCCTCAGCCTCTCAGACCTTTGAGGCTCTGCTTGGCAGCCTCTGTTCTTTTGCTTTTAAAAATTCTCTGCACCTTTTACAGATCAAGAATACCAAATGCAGGGCTATGTTCTGCAAAACCTAAATGAAAACTTATGCTAAATAGTACTGAAAATGTGATGAAAACCGAACTCCAACTGATGAAGAATTGCTTTGTGAAAATCTTATCTAGCAGTAATTCTTCCTTTCTCCATTTGCTCCTCATAAGATTCTATATAAAAAAATCGTTCCACAAGGAACTCGGTGTCTATGACACGGTAACACCTGAAAGTGGTTGTAGATCTAACCTATCTTCATTAAACTTCATTCACTGTGTTAACATCTTATTGTAAAATTGAGTTTAAATACTTCATTTTACTTCTTGTGTCAACACAGTGATAGCCCAATGACATGATTTTTGGACCCAAATGCATTGTTTTACAGAGGTAAACAGCTTCCTTACCTTTCACAGATCAAATGAGGTAATCCTGGTTTTAGACCCACTTCAGCTGTATGCAGTGTTCACTCCCTTCAGTGTGAAAAAGGACATTGAATTCAGACTGCAACAATGACAGCAGGAACTGCTGTGGCAGCTGTGTCAGCCATAAAAACAAAGTGTGATAGATCGGTGTCCTTTTCCAGCACTGCCAAACAGCAGGCATTTGGTGAAAGTTATAGGGAAACCACACTCATGTAGTGATTCTTCTCCAAGATTCCTTTTCCACTTTGGCAGTTACTGGCTTAGAAAACTTATGTCAAAAAGATGATGATGTCCTGACACCTGGAAGGTAATCTGTTTTTTTGCGACAAGTAACATTGAATTATAAACCAACTTTGTTGGACTCATGCATCTAATTCTTGACCTTCACCTCATAAGAAGTCAGGGGTGTTCAGATCAAATCCACAGAGATTATCTTCATAGGTTCAATGATATTAATCAGAGAATATGAAAAGATCACATGCCACAAGCATCCTATCAGCTTCTGGGCACTTTTTTCTTAGGGTCCCCACTAAATGAAATGTGAATCTGAGGAATTAATTTCCCTGAAGATTTTCGTTATGCCTTGGAAGGCTATGAGTAATTATGTAACTCTTAATTTGTCATCAGCTGCTTTGGTGAAAGACTTTCTTTTCATATAGATGAAACAGAGAAAAAAAAAATAAAAAACCCTCAACAAACTCCAAACCATAGCAAGAACAAGGGCAACAAAGGAATATAAAATACACAAGTGAGGGATGGTTGTTGTACCTTTGTATATTGGAGTAAAAGGGATGGAAATTGGATTTCTATACTCTGCAGTGATATTCCACAGATGTAATTGCTGTTCTTATGATTCTTTTTACATCAATAGGCATTAGGATCCTGTCTGTGATGTCTGCTTTCGAGATGCTAGTGCACATGTATATGCTAAATGATAATTGAAAGGCTTTATATGTACTCTTTCACTGGAACTATTCACATTCATGAACAAGGTGTATCCCAATGCCATGCTACAGTTTTGTGAAATCTGGTCCTAAGGCATACAAATGTCCCTGCACTTGCATTTAAATCCATTAGGTTGATACAAGTGCATTATGATCACAGATGACTAAGAGATTAGGAGATAACCTGACCTTGGTAGCCAGCAAAAGAGAGTGAACTGCTGGTGTAGTATTAGTGTAGTGTAGTGCACTGTACTACAGCTGTTTCAGGATTCAGCATCCACAGCAATTTCATTAGAATGATCACAGATAATGTGAGGATACTTTCAAAGAGGGATTAATAACCTATGGTAAAATTACATGTTATTTTCACCAGAGGGAAAGTGAAGAACAGATTCAAGGCAGTTTGACACGATGTAATTCCAGTTAATCCACAGCAAATGTTGCATATGAGGAACTCTGACTTTCTCTCAATATGAGATTTCATATTTCTTGACCTATTATAATTCAAACTAAATAAACTCAAACTATTCAGAATAAGATATCCAAATCCGGCATGAATAATCCACCGTTGATTAAATCAGTCTACATTTCAAACTCTTAAATTTAATTCTATACTAGACTTAATTGGGTTTTGGAATTATGTACTGGATTTGTCTTTGATCTGCAGAAGGAGCAAAGAGTGCATCACAGCACTCAAGGAAGGAGAGATGAGTACTGCTTGAGAGAGGCTAACTAAATTTCTCCTTAAACCATAAAGACTGTGCCTTTTCAGAAGTGTCCCCTTTCCCAGATGTGCCTTTTTTCACTGTCTTTTTGTTTGCTGAGTATTTCTGCAGAAGGAAAAGACACACGGGTTACTTAAGGAAACCCAAAGGAACAGATTGCACCTGAGCCCCTGCTGGCACTTATGACACAGCAGTGCAGCCTCCCATTTTTCTCTGTGCACAGGCAGGCATTCTCAGGCTCCCCACAGCAGAACAGGCATCTTGTGTCACAAGAAAGAAAAGTCTGCATTTTTGTAGTTGAAGGATTGATTTCCAGAGGAGATCATTATAAGCTTGGGATTCACGTGTTACTTAAGGGCTCTACTAAATTTTCTCTGTTAATGAGTTACTGAAAACCATATTTTCTGCTGGGAATCAGCTGGAACAGTTATTTTCTGTGTAAATAAACATAAATTTTGTTAGCAGTTCTTTCTTTCTCCAATTCCTTCCTATACCTGAGTTCTGATGAAATTTTGTAATAATCAAGGATAATTTTAATCCTGCTCCTAGCTGTCTTTTTTCTTCTCCTTCAACTCAGAGGTTTTCCAAGGCCTCAACAGTGTGAGAATAGGCAAAAAAAATAGACAAAAATAAAAAGAAAGGTGACAAAAATTATGAACCAATTACAGTTTCAGTCTCTGAATTCAAAAGGACATGATTTATACTTTTCTCTCAGAAGGTGCTTCCATTATTCTCCATTGTTTTAGCAGAATAAAATAGGACTAAAGCCTTAAGAATACAATACACTGAGTTCAACCCTAGATGATAAGTTCTGCCTCATCTGTCACATTTAGTTCAGTTCCTTTATACAGTCTCTTCAGAAAATTCTCAAAAAAATTGTCACTGAATCAGCTAAAAACTTTGTAGTCCAGCTGAAGGTTCTAGCACTATTTTCAGAAGATAATGTTACTCATTTAAAATAAAGGTTTAAGGAAACTGGGCTATATCTTTAATTTATTTTGCAAATATTGAATGTTCAGCCACACTTTGCCTCAAACCATACTTTGTTTTAGGTTCATAGCTTGCAAATGAACATTGAACTTCCAAACCAGACCTTTTGCTGTCTTCTCATTACTTCTGCTATACAGTGCTATACAGTTCCTGTCTGTGCAATTTCCTTTTATTAATGTACAAACAAAACATGATGAATTAAACATGCTATTGCATGTATTTTTTGGCGAGCATGAAAGATGAGGTAATTGAAGATGGTTATTATTTCCAGCTGTACAATGCTAGCACATAGTGGCATTTAAATAATAAGAGAGAAAGTAAAATAGGTGTCATGGTTTTAACAATACTGCCCTCTAAACATCCCAACTAATTTCTGCTCATTATTTTGGGTATACCATTGCCACACTGAAGCTGTGTCTCAGACTATTTAAGTAATTTCTGATATGTAAAAAAAAGATAAAACCCGAACCTGAATAAATGGAAAATGCTGCAGTAACTAGGTATTTTATTATAACTAGATGTTAGAACCTAGACAAGCCATGTAGAGATCTCTGAGACATAAAAATTTGCTTCTAGGTGAATTCTTTTTCTTTGTTGAAGAATAGATTAATTGTAAGAAAATGAGTCATCTTTATTTTTCAGAAATCTGCAATAAACACATAGGATTTTTTTGTACAATGCTGTTTAGTAGAAGAGTGCTGTCAAGGTTTTCCACACATTCTTCTGATTAACCTTTAGTTCAAGATCATTTTCAGTAAGAAACTATTGTTTCTATCTTGATCTCCTGTCTGGCAGTCTACTGCAAGCTGTATGTTACCTGGTAGATTTTTCTCTCAGAAATTATAATTTTTATTACTCCATGCAGACAGCAGTTGAACATAAAACAGAGAATGGTGCTGTTTCAACTAAGCAGTCCACTGCTTGAATCATGAGCTGACTGGCTCTGTGGGGAGCGATAGGCTGGTTTAATTTTCATGTTCTTACTGCAGTTCTATGGAATTAGCCACCAAACAGAACACTTAAAGACCTATGGTCAATTTCAATGTGTACACTAATTTTCCATTTGAAAAATAAAACCAGCAAATACTTGGCTTGTTTGAAGTCAATAGCCATTACACACAACAATGGAGAGTATTGGATTGGGACTGTCAGCCCTTTGTCTCAGTAAATTTGGAAAAACTTCTGCATGTTCATGTTTTTTTTATCAGAGCTTTGCAGAGGTTCTGTTCATAACACGTAGCCCGTGGAAATCACAGTAACTCATGGATTTTTTTGTATTAGGCACAGTTGGTTCTCCATGTTTGCATACGCTTCAATCTACTTTTCTTGGGGGGAGAGCACACAACCTTCTTCAGCCTTTACAGACATAATGTTGTCTCCAGCAGCACCCCAGTCTATCCCTCCACTCCCACACTTTCCAAAGAATTGCTGAAACAAACGACTAAAGTTCAGCAACTAACTTTAAAATCTTTCTCAAGACCTCATTTCTTAAATGATTCTTAAAGATTGTGAACATTTCACAGGTAACAGAGATGCATACCGATGTAAATGTAAAGTGATATCAGTATGAATTAAATCCTCCTTAAGACATTAAATGGCATCTCTTTTGTTGATGATGTGACAAAATATGACATTAAAAAGTCTTGCAGTATAACATTTCCCTTGAATTATGTAGTAAGGGAAAAAAAAGAGGAAAAAGATGCAGCAGAATGCAGAAAAAACCCACCAGCTACTGGAGTTCATTGAGGTAGAACCTATTTTATTATTTCATTAATTCAATATTCCAAATAGCTATTAATAACAAGGAAAATCAAATTGCTCATCTTGTGTCCCAAAAAAAGCAAAATATAGCCCAAAAAACTACTGAAGACTGGCATATACCTTCAGTGTTTCTTACTTCTGAAAGCAATTTGTACACACAGTTCACAAGTTCAGGACCAGCAACCTATATGGTCATCCAGTCCCTCTTCAAACATATCACTAGATCATGCATTTCATTCTTTTACCACTGTGCTGAGTCTCAGAAATTTGGTTTTGGTCAAAACACGTCTTCTAAATACATATCTGACATCATCCTAAAATATTTGAATTAACCACATCCATCTACAAAGATGTAGGTGACTGATTGCAATTCACTACTCGAAATGTGCTATATTTCCTATTTAAATTCGTGTGGCCTCAGGTTCTTCATGTTAGACCTTGTCATTCTTTTCTTAATAGTCTAGCTTTATGACTGTATTTTCTCCACATAAAAGCACTTAGACACTGTAAGCAACTCAACAAAAGTTTTCTTTTTGGTGTCCTTAACACACTGAGCTCTTTCAAGCCTCCTTAGGGTTTTCCACACATTCAATCACACAAAGGCTAATTTTTATGTCCTATTTTTTTTTCAGCATCGTTTTTTCAAATGCAAACACTCAAACTATAAACAGTATTTCAACATCAGCAATTTCTGTACAACTCTGATACGCATGACTTAAAATATGTACCCAGTTCTTTCTTAATTTAAAGGAATTTTGAAATATTTTTTGGAACTTGTAATGTAAGATTAGCACTTTAAAATTCAAAGGCCACTACTTTGGATTACTAAGACTTCATAAACTCATTTTTCAGTTTTATAAAATAATCTGCATCAAAATACTATATGGTGATACCAAATTAATTCGTTTAAATCAAGAGAACTCTTTAGGTATGTAGGAATGTCAGCTTTGAGGGATTGTGAGAAATCATATTTAAATTTCAGTTCTGATAAGACACATTAGTTGAAAAGTTCACACATCTTGTAGTAAACATGTCTCACTTATGGATTCTATGCCAAAGCTGCAGCAGGTATCTTTGACACAACTGTATGTTTCACAATTCTGGTATTTGTGTAGGTGACAGTGGAGGTGAGTCTTGGTCTCCCAAGGCTGATTTGTTTTCAAAGAATATTATCTTATATGCTATTTTGGTCCTTTTTGACAAATCTACTTTCAAACATCTTTGATCTAAAGTAGCTAGAAAGGACTATGAGCACTACACTGCAGTTGAAACAAAACAAATAAACAAGCAAAAAGGACCTTGGTTACCATCTACTTACATCTGGTACAAATGCGTGAACTGATCTAACAAGATTATTTTTGTTGTGATTTATCCCACCAGGTTTCCCAAAATAAGAAAGTCCTTAAAAACTGAGATGAAAAGCAGCAGTTTACTGAACTGCTTACCACTGCAAATGTTCAGCGATTGATTTTAGGAGATAAAATCTTAACTATTTTAAGGATCTTCTCTTTAATTTGGCCCAATTCTGCTTTCTTACTTACGTCAGTGAAATGGATTTGAACCATTGCTTCACTATCACTCATCAGTGTGATATTAATAAGGACTGATGGATTCATTCCTTCTGCAGGATTTTTAGGCAAAAAATGCTGTACATGAGTGAATATTAAAGTTTATGCTTTGAATTTCATGTGACTAATTTAAAGGTCATACTTGTTAACTGTTGCAAATTTTTTCCTATGGAACCTTTGACATTATAAAATGAAATTTAATATTATAACACTCTAAAATTCCTTCAGCCAATGGATTTTGTTTCATATTATATGGCATTTCACATCTTGAAAGCATGGCATTCCAAGCCTTATTCTTAAGGAAAAAAACAGAAGTATATTTTGATTATGCAGACACCTGTAAAGATTAATTGTAGATGAGCACATTGTAATCAAGACTGAAAAGAACATGATACTTTTCTTTTATCATTATCCCACTTGGAAGAGTGGGAAGAAATTAACTTACATTACAGAGGGAATAGACAGCACTTTTTATCTGGCAACAGAATGTACATCTTGATCATGAAAAGGTGAACACCCTACTCTGGCATTCCTAGTTCACAGTTATTAGGTAGTCTTGCCATTTTGATTTCTTTCTCTGAAATCTCTGTTCTCAAGAGTTCTCTAGATACTGTTCTCTAGAGTTACAAGGGTCAAACTTCTTACAAACCTAAGGTTTGGGTAGACAAGTCATAGCTTGCTCACCATTGGTGAGCAGTCAGTCCTACATGTATATCAAAAAAAGTTTACTATGTAAAAAAATAAAGTCTGTTAACAGTAGGCAGAAATTTGCTGCATTTTCTTATTTTCAGTCAAAAGATTTAAAGGAAACTTAAAATGCAGGCATTTGAAATTACAGTAATGGATGTTTTATCATCACAAAATGTCTGCTTCTCTGAAACTATATTTGGAAAATTCAGCTTTTTAGTGCTTGGAAACTATGCTAGAGGAGATTATATAGATAGATGGATTGTATAGACATCTATATAGATTATATAGATAGATTATATGGATAGAGTGTGACTGGAAGGTTCCACAGTTCCACTGCTGTGTCAAGAGATTGCAGCCAGTCATGTCTGAAAATCTGGGACATATTCCTTCTACTCACACCCCTGTATTTTACATCCTGGCTAGTGTGCTAGCAATAATACAGTAATATCTTTTAGATGACATGTTAAATCAAAGTTTTCCAGAGATTAGTGATTACATGGTACATTTTGAAAAAGAGAAGTACAATAAATCTAGTGTCCTGACAAATTTTTTCAGTAGTCTTCATAACCTTTCCCCTAAGGCAAGGGCATGGTCTCTTTGGAAATAAGCATTCATGCTCAAAGAGATGTCCTGCTCAAAAAGCTGCTAAAAGATTAACGGATATCTAATGCTCTAGGACACATTGCAATATGCCATTTTTGGAATGCCACAGTTTCACGGTTGCATTAAAGTGTAATTTTATTTCTGTGCTCAACATACAGATTGCAGATGGCTCTATTTTTCACTGGTTTATTGAAATACTGGCAATTTCAAATACAGTTTTAGGGCCACACATGTACAAAATGTATAAACTACATATTTACAGGGAACTAAAATGAGGGTTTTCATGGATTGAGGGTTGTGAGACTGATACAGGAATTTTAGCTAAAGAAAATTATTTTCTTTGCTATACAGTCACTATCTGTAGAACTGTTACTAAAATTTAAAACAAAATGGAAAAAGACAACCAACCAAGAAAAACTCACAAAACCCACAAACAAAGCAGCAACAACAAAGCAGCCCTGGGCTTCTCAAGCTCAGCAAATGTATTGATAAGGTCATTTTCATTTTTATATAGTATCCAGTTGTAGCAATTGTATAGTATCTCTTCTAGCTGAATGTACTCTTCAAGGATTAAAAAAAAGGTTCTGTGAAAATATTGACAGTTCTCAGACACCAAGAGTTTTCTTTGCATTTGAAAATTATCTGTCTTTATCACATTAACTTTATCATCAAAATATAACTTCTTCGTAAACAGAGGAAGAAAATGTAGATGTTGATTTTCCTGAGTGTTACCAACCAACATTTGGACATCTTTTGGTTTTTTGTTTTTTTTTTTTTTGTTTACATGTTTATAGCACTTAAGAAGATCTTCTATCAAAGTTTTCCAAACTTTGTATGTTTACATGTTTATATAGCACTTAAGAAGATCTTCTATCAAAGTTTTCCAGCAATTTTTAGAGGTAAAATATTTTGTAACATGGGGATGTGTTAGGTAACTAATTTTCAAGTATGCATTTCCCTGAGTGTACAGTGGTGTGTCTCTCCAACTGCTTCAATTCAAACTATTGTAGTCATTCTGACTTATGATTTACCCAGAAAAACTGATAGTGTTATATGTACTTATGGTCTCCCTGCTGTAGCTATGGGACCTAAGTGTCAAGAACTGTAGCCCTGGAGTGGCAGTTTGTGTACTATCACTGCTGAGTTACACAGAGTGTGCTTTAATCTGGAACATAAACAAAAACGTATTGTGTTAAATTAAGGATTATGCTTACGTATTGGGACAGGAAAAATGTAATGTCTGTAATATGCAAGGTATATGTGTTCCTGAAGTCTGAAAACCTCTGCTGGCACCTGGTATGTTAAGGGTCAAGCAGCCGTGCCACATCTGGATTAGGCAACTGCAGGAGCACCATAGCTCCTTCTCAGTCATGATTTACTGCTTGTTTTCAGAATCAAGGAACTTTTTTCTGAGATTTCTGAAGACTGTGAAGAACAGAGCTTAGGTTCCTCAGAAGGGTGTGGATTAATGTCACTTTTAGGTCTGCAAAGTATTTGTGTGATGGGTGCTGATGCACTTGGAAGAGGAGATGTAGATCCAAAGAATTTATTCAGATAAATCACTGAACAGTCTAACACCATGATCCTGGGATCCTTTAGACATGAATTACCACTTCAAGGTAGATTTTGAACTCAAGGACAATGTTGCCAGCATCTGTGAAGATCTGTGAAAATACAGATGGAGTTAAAGCAGAATCAGAGCCCTCAAGTCCTCTTTGTAGTGGCAGTAGAGCCAGCCACTAGATCTGGAAAAAAATTGTCACCCGTTCTGAACTGTATGAAGCACAGTAAACAGATCAATTCCATTATTCCATTTAGTGTTCTATCTTCATTCTCTATGCATGCAGGTGATCCCTCATTGGTTTTAATGATATATATGGTCCACACTATGCCTGATGTCAAAGGGAATGTCATAGAATTTGGTAAGAGCTTAGGTCCCTAGATAATGGGCACAATGAAGCTACACATACATAAACATACATACATAAACAGAATGACCACTGTGAGCAAATTCCAATTTTTGGTCTGCTAGCATAAAACTCAAATGAACTTCCTAAACAAAATAGTTACAGGAAGTTAAGAATTAATCAAGGTCTAGCAGTGAATAAATTGTAGTTTAAAACCTATGTCTTTGAGAAATTTGGCTGCATGAGAAGTTTTTAAAAACCCTTTATTTTGGCTAAGGTACAAACAGATGGCAGGATTTGGAGATCCAAATGTGTAAGAGCAAGAACCCAGGAATAAAGAGTGTGCTGGGAGTGTAACTGGAAGGTTCTTGGGTTCCACTTAGACAAAATACTCTCCCCTTATTTCTGCATGGTGACATCTAGTGCACTGGTCATTGCAGGGCTTGCTTTAAAGCAACCCAGAATGAGAAACCAAAACTGGATGGAGGAAATGTGATAATGAATTTAAAGTCATTCTTTCATCAAGGCCCACCTATCCCCATGCTCTCTGCCAATCTGAAATCATACTCTTTGTGGAAGAGTAAAAATTTAGCAAATGCATGTCCTCTTATATCATTCCATCTCTAGGGGCTTCCTGACACAGCTGTGTTCTCTAGAGAGACCATTGTTCTTCCCTTGTATCCACAGCTTGTGATAAAATCCTTGTTTGGGACATTTGGCTGTTGACTACCTCAAACTCAGGGAGGGTCTGCAGAGAGACTTTGACTCCCAGGAGCTTTCTGGTGACTGTGACCAGTACACCCTGCTCTCAACCTCTGGTACTGGGGTTACCGTAAGTAGTTTTACGGAGCAAGTAGCTGTTCTCTGTGACTGAGCAAGTCATGTATTGCTTCCCTTTCCTTCATTATCAAATCCTGAAGGTCCTAGGGAGCCAAGTAGAAAAACCAAGCAGATTTCTTCTTCCCTTCCCTACTGGCCTCAAGGTTCCTAGAAGCCAGGCTGATTACTCCTTTCCTCATCTGTCTTGAAGTTCCTGGTGGTGGTAATGGCCCTGCCAGAGAACAGGGAAGTGTTCTCTGTGTCTGCAGCAGCCAGAGAACACTCCATAATATCAAAAGATTTCAAGTCCAAAGTGGAGAACCTGGATTACGACAGCTGCTGGACAGTGAGATTTGTTACCTCACAATGGCTAGAGACACCTCTGCTGTCCTCCGCTTCCAAAGTAACCATAAGTTTCAAGCTTAGATTATGATTATGACTAAATAGATGGTAAACCATGTATTAAAGTCTGAGGCAATCTGCAAAGAGTCCAGGTGATTAGAAATCACAAGCTGTGTTATAAATTCTATATTATGCTACTTCTAGATTGTATTATATTGATTCTGTTAGTAGACATCCTGTGCCCTTCTAATCACAAATTCAGTCCTATACTAATCATGAAATCATGTTAAGAAATTAAAGCTTCAATTGTAACAGGATTAGTGTCGTCATCCTTCTTCTAAGGATCCCTAAAGGAACCCATCTGTCCCCCCAGTGTCAGATGACACTAAAGCTGTGGAATTTCCAGCTGGTAATACAAGAACAAAACCAAAGAGCTATTTCCTCATCAAAAGAAAAATTGTGCAGGAGTCACGTTTCACAGGAAGAATACAGAAAACATCACAAAATAGTCATTTCCCTGCAGCAACAGGGTTAGGTTCCCTGAAGATTCCCATTATACTTGGTTTTGGATGTGGGATATAGGAGCTCATCCCATGCTCTAACTACAAGCTTGGCAAAAAAGCTCAGACATTAACTTTCTATACAACAAATTGTGTTTCCACACAAGGCTGAACTGTTACACAAGACAAGAGGACACTGTGGCATGTTTTAACAGCCTCCTTGGTTTAGCAGGCCTTTTACGGAGGTTCTTTTCCTACAACAAACCTGACTCATAAAGCCCACCACCCCTTTCCTGCTCAGGTAATATACTTCCCCAAAACACATATCCAGAGAAAGAAAAAGTGTGACATATAGGGATTAATGCCAGTTTTGAAGAAATTTCAAAGCAGGAGAAAACATGATTTGGCCCTTTCTAAAGTTCAAATGGAGAAACAGGAGATTTGTCAGTCATACTAAAATTGTTAAAGCAAAATGTTTACTTAAATGACTGGGAGGACTGAGGAGCAAAGTGATAAATGGATGACCAGAAACTTTGATGCCAACTGTAAAACTGTCTTTAACCTTTAGTGTTCTATGGAATGTGGATATATTCCTTAAAATAATACACAGTGCTACAGATCTACTTTTGATCTTGTATGTATTACAGTCACACTGTTAGTAGTGTCATCCTTTTAAGATGTTGTCCTTGAGATGCCAAACCAGTAACCATATGGACTGGTAGTACAGTCATCTGATAAGAAATAACTGCTTATCTCATCCATGATACCAAGCTAAAAGAAACAAGAGTGCAGTGAGATCAGAATTATCAGCTGAAGCCATGAGTAATTTGGAATAGCCACAAGGAAGCGGAAAGAGGATTTTTCTGTGGAGCACTCTCTGCCACTCTTGTGTACCACAAAATGATGGGTTGATGGCACTGCTCCACAGAGCTGCTGGAAACATGACGCATTTCTGTATATTGCACTGGCTTTCTTTTATACATGAGCCATATTATAACCTAAATCTGCGTACAAATTTCCTTGTCTAGTCTTGTTTTCTTAAAAAAATTTTAGCACCATGTAAGTGTGAACTTTTATATGAGAAAGTCATAGCATTTATTTATTCTTTACAAAGTTTGTGACCCTGAACTTAGGAGAGATTGTTTTAAGAGGAAAAAGGTGGAATGAAGTATAATTTTGCTAATGTCTCAGAGCCAAAACCTACAAAAAAACCCACATGATTAGAACATGATTAGAACATGATATGTTCTAATAACATATCATGAAAATAATGTTGGCTTGATCAGAAAGGCTGGAAAATATAACAATGAAATGAAAGAGCCAATAAAATACTGAATCTGTTAAAAATCTAAGGAATTTTAATTTAAAATTAATTAAAATTTCAAGTAAAATATTTTGTATTATGCAGTCACCAGGGAATATGCAAAATAGAGCTGTTATGGAGGGAGTTAGTTTGGTCTAGTTTTGCAAAGCTGCCAACTGTCAAATTTAAGTAAACATTTTTAAGGAACTTCCGTGCACATACATGAAAATATAGATCAGGAGAAACAAATATGAGGATGAAGCTGGAGTAGCACAGGAAAAGTTATCTCAAACCTAACTATTGTATCTGGAAGACTGATAGGTTTTGCCCCTGTTGCAGTTAAAAAAAAAGGTTTTGCTTTTTAAATATATCTCCAAGCCTACTGGAATTGTGAGGCTTTTTGCCAAATCTGTTCTAACACAGTCACTGAAGGCATTTGTGTCTATCTGTCTTCACTTTTCAAGTACATTTACTAGAGTGTCCCTTGAGCTCAGAGGCAGGTACAGGGTTCCTACGCCGACTTTGGTGAACTGATTCACATGGGAGGAGCCTGAAATCTTCTTCTGTCCCTCTGTAAGGAAGAGCAGATGTTTACATGGAGTTCAGCCTGTGTAAATCACTGAGCATGGCTCAGACTTCTGGTTTTTTAGTGTGTACTCTGCTGTCTGAATCCTCAGGCTTTTATAACACATAGAATTTAGGCATTTGATGGTGGAAAGCCACTAATGCAAAAACTATTGCTAATGACATTCCGTGAGAATAAGTTCAATTAAGCTATGATGATTTTGGCCACAGGACAGAATTTCTGTGTGAAACTCATTGCAATGACTCAGGATTTTACTGACACACTTGCAGTATTGCACTTAGGCACTAACTTCTAGAATCAGTTTTGGGAGAAGGACCTTGGCTTTCACATACAGAGGGATTTTTAATTGTCTTGGTTGTAGACCAAGTCACAAGTTCTTAAAACCTTAAATACCAAATACGAACTGAAGGAATAAAAGCATAGATGTGAAAATCTAATTGGTGCTCAATTTAACAATTCTGGCTCCTTTCTAATGGACAGAAAGTCACATGAAAACTAACTATAAATTTAAGCAATCTGTTTTTATGCTATGCAGTTGTAGTGGGCTGGCCCTGGCTGGATGCCAGGCACCCACCAAAGCTGCTCTATTAGTCCCTTCCACAAGTGGACAGAGGAGAGGAAATATAATGAAAGGTTCATGAGCTAAGAACAGAGAGATCACTCACCAAATACTGTCACGGGAAAAACAGACTCAGCTTAAGGATATTAAATGAATTTATTACTAACAAAACCCAAGCAGGATAATGAGAAGTAAAATAAATCTTTAAAACACCTTCCGCCACCCCATCCCCTTTCTCAGCTCTGCCTCCTCCCTTCCAGTGCCACAGGAAGGTGGGAATGGAGGCTATGATCAGCTCATCACACTCTGTTTCTGCTGCTGCTCAGGGAGAAGATTCTTTCCCCCGCTCCAGTATGAAGTCCCTTCCATGGGAGACAGTCCTCTGTGAATTTCTCCAGAATCCCACAGGCATCAGTCTCCATGAAACACTCTATCATGGGTCCCTCTTCCATGAGGTGCAGTCTTTCAACTACAGACTGCTTCAGATATGAGTATCTTACAGGTCACAAGTCCTGTTAGGAAACGTCCTCCAGCATGAGCTCCTCTCTCCACATCTGCAGATCCCTACCAAGACCCTGCTCCAGTGTAAGCTTCCCATGGGTTTACAGCCTTCTCTCAGGTATTCACTTGCTTCAGGTATTCAGCATGGGTCTCCTCCAGGGGCTACAGGTGGATCTCTGCTCCCCCATGGGCTGCAGGGGCACAGCTGCTTCTCCATGGTCTCACTCTCTTCTCTGGCTACAATTACATCTGTGCAATAACACTTTATTTCTTCTTAAATATGTTGTCAAAGAGGCATTACTATCATTCCTGACTGACTCAGACTTGGCTAGCAGTGAGTCCATCCTCGAGCCAGCTGGCATTGGCTCTGTCAGATACTACAAAAGTTTCTGGCATATTCTAACAGAAGCCACAGAGCCAACCCTGATATGAGAGGCCAGCTGTAAAAACCCAGTACAGCTATCTGTATACAATGTGTAGTCCACAACAACATCAAGAACAACAACAACAACAACAACAACTGAAAGGATTATTTTTTTTTTACAGACAGATTCTGTGTATGGTGAGCAGTACTTTGATTCAGGCATCACAGACAAGCACAGACTGTGAGAACTGTGCTAGACCATGACCTCTCAGGCACCCAAGAGCTGAGGCCATGCCTTGTCAGAAGCTAACAGCACCAGCCTGAGCTGGGATTAGACAAAACAAGAACTGCTGCTGCTCTGCACTACCTCTGCACACACACACTGAAGGGGGGACTGATTACAAGTCAATTACTCCACCTGTAATTATATGTGTGCTTAAGCCCATTGAGTTCTGAGCAGCAGCATGCAGCTCAGTGGTGATCTCCCTTTGAGCAGGGGTCCTACTTAGGGTTATTCTTCAAGGTCTTAATGAGGTAAATGGCATTTTACATTAGGCCTAAAATTATATCTTATGCTAGCAACATATACATATCCAGCTATAATTTTTTAGAAATGTAAGAAATAGTGTGTTTGACTACCGTCTAATCACCATCTAAATTTTTGTTTAAATCATTGTCAAATTATCATTAAATCATTGTCAAATAATTGTTAAATTACTATTTAATTACTAGTTATTGCTTAATCACTATTTGATTATCATACAGGAATCAATTATTTACAGTTCGACCACCATTTAATCATCAATAAACCCCTTTTGCTTAACATTATTATGACTTCTTTTAATAATTTACCTGCAATAAATACCAAAAGAAAATTAATTTCTTCCTGTCCCTCCTGAATTACCAAACTGTCAATGAACTTCATGGAAAAATAGCAGAATATTAGGTAAAAATCATAAATCCAAGCTCCAGGTGGTGCAAAAATTTTGAACATTACTAAAGCTGCATGACACAAATATTAGATACATACCACTTGGCTGAAGAAAATATCAGGCTAAACATTCAAACTAAATAAAAACAGGAGGCAAATTTGAATCCAGTCCTGATGTTTCTCAATTTATTCCTGCTGCAGCTGAAGTATTCTCCTATTAAGTCATTGCTTCACGGGCTACCTCCTTGCTTACTTTCTACTTCA
Organism: Trochalopteron elliotii; assembly: GCA_024734555.1. Lineage (NCBI taxonomy): Eukaryota > Metazoa > Chordata > Aves > Passeriformes > Leiothrichidae > Trochalopteron > Trochalopteron elliotii. The sequence goes on along the minus strand of JANPWX010019747.1, from coordinate 14,875 downwards.
CCTGTCCCATTTTCCTTCTTTTCATAACAGGCTTGAAAATCAGTTTAAGACTCTACACTGTTATTGATTGAGCAACAGGTTAAAAAGAAACTACTAAATCCTCTGAACACATAAATATTAGTTATTTATTGTTATACCACTTTTCACATTACTATATACAGTAATACACAATACAATACACAATAGTACTTTTTATTACTCTTTAATTTCACTGTTCTACTTATTTAAAGTAACCTGTCTCTAAAGGGTAAGGCAGGATGACCATCTACTTCATGTTGCTGGCTTGGGACTACTCCAATTGTGTCCTGTTACTATTACTCTGTTCACATACTATTCAGAACAGTATTACTTTCTGGTCCAGTTTTAGATTTCAGTTTCATCTGAAACTGTTTTTTTCTGGAACATTCAGGATAAATAGAGTTATATGTGCTGTTTAGGTTTGTTCTGGGAAACAACTATGCTCCAAACAGCAGGTCATCTGTCCTGTTACTCATATCAATTTCTGAAACAAATTTGAAATCTAGTAAAACTTTCCTGATTAGAATTAATTTTTCATTTTCTGTATTCCAGATAGTTTCTACTTTACATCACAAGAATCTAAGAATTTGTGTCTGCCTTAGTAACACTAGCAGTGGAAGTCACTGCAGCCAACCATCTCATGTGGATTTGGTGATAAACTAGGGCAGCATGAAGGGGAAAGTGTGACATAGCCACAACTTTAAGAGGAAACATCCCCAGGATTGTAGCCCAACACTCACATTGAAGAACAGACATACATAAAATGTTAGGTTGCTGCTAAGTTTCACCAGATACAGAAAATGTAGAGAATAAGGTCAGAGACAAGTAATCTGGACAGATAACAGGAAATACCCAGAAGCAAATAAAAGAAAGCTTATTAATGTTCCAATGCTGATCTAGCTTGGGCTGTGCAGAAGCATTTCTAGGATTAGAGAATAACTCTGGCACAATAAATTAAACATTAATTGTACAGATCTGGACTTGCCCCAAGACTTGCAACTTCATACCATGAGCCATCAAATATGAGCAGAGCAGTCCCCATTTATATACATTGATTTTTGTACCCCTACAAATCAGATTGGAGATTTTATTTGGGTTCCCCTAAATTGGATTGTGGAGGAAGGTTCTTTTCAAGCAAAATCTAATTTACAAACACACACACAGACAGACACACCTGCACAGATACCCCTTTAGGAAGGGAGTTAAACATATAATCCATGGAAAGGGAAGGGGCTGTTAACACAGGACAGACTCCTGTATCACACATTCTGAAGCAGTAGGAAAGAGATTTCAAAGCCATAATGGCTTACTGTGTAGACCTGCTTTGAGGAGAGCCTGTACCATGGATCAGGGGAATGGGTAGTCCCACCACACGCCAGAAGAGAACCATGCCACACAGTGCCAAGGGAGCTAACAAGGTCAGAGCTGCTGTACAGAACATGCAGTAGAAGCAGCACTGAGGTATAATTGACTCTAACCATGTAGGGATTACATGAGATACATGTACAATATATGGATTGATTTATAAGTTAGAGCTGGCCTCACAAACTGAGCTGCAAGCAAACTAGAAGCTTGTGGGAAAAGAGATAACATAGACCTCCTTAGATGCAACAATGCTAATTAAGTAAGAAACTGTTCTCTGAGCTACTGGAGTGCTGTTAGTGGACTTCATATTATTTCAGAAAGCACATTCTGAAATCATGCAGCAGAATGTACAATGGGAAGAATAACTGCACAAGATCCATATCAGAGCATTGAGAAGAGAGGCTGCAGCCTCTTAAACCAATGGAAGTGACTGGAAACCTCTATCTGTGATCCAGGAACAGCTGTGCTTAGCTAATTTTGACATTCAGGTGATCAACTGCATTCAAAAAAAAGGAAAAAAAATATAAGTTCTAGATGTGTATATTGATATTTATCTAATATTAGGTGTAAATCTACTTCCATTCATAACATGCTCATAACACGTTCAGTTCCATAAACTGTTAACTGCTGATGAAAACAATCACAGATTCAGGCCCCAAATGGCTCTAATGATTTACACAGTCAACACTGGTTGTGAAATATTCTAAATTTCAAAGTTAATCTTAGCATCTATGTCAAGTAGGAGGTCCTTTTCCTTTACAGAGACATTCTTGAAAATATGAGCCAATATATATCCATGTAGACTGATAATCCAATTAAAATTTGTCACTTTTCACATTCTTTTTCTGAATTTTGTGTATCATGAGACTGGTCTTTGTGACGCTGTGAAATTCCTAACAGTACCTGCATTATCTGAGGGAAAAAGGATGCTAGGACAGACAAAAATAAGAGCTGAGGAGAAGAACGCCCCACTAATTGGTGTTTGCAGTGGAACTGAGATGTCTGTGAGGCCATTAATGATGTAAGGCCAATGTGCCCCCTCTCATTTAATAGCTCTGCAGCTGAGCAACACCTTTCCCTTCCACTGATATAAAGGGGAAAGTTTCATTCTGAGAGAAGAAGTGCAAACTGGGAGCAAAGGTGGCTACTCTGTAGTCCTACTCCCACTCCTTTCCTAGCAATTCCCTACCTCTACACTCTTCCCTCCCTACCCCCATGGCGAGAAGGACGGAAAGCATTGAGAAATGGCAGCAGACAGAGAAAAGGAATGGAAAGAAAACAGAATTGATAGTGCACACAGGATAATGGAAGATGAGAACAGACCAGGAGTGTTTGAATGGCAGAGAAAGATCAGCAGGGAGGGAAAGCACAATTTTTAGAAATAAGAATAAGGAGAGGAAATAATTTTCTGTCTTACAAAAATGTCCATCAGCTGGATCACTCCATCAGCACAAGGGAGCCCTAATGTAATACTTACACTGTTCAATGGTGGCAATTCTGCTGCATTTGGTGGAGAAGGGAAAAAGATGTAGTTGTGGGATTTCTCCACTGTCTATTTACTGCTTGCTACAGTTTCCAAACATTCATTAATGTAAAAGAGATACTCATGAAAAAGTCTTCATACACTCATAGCACAGACATTAATTTGTCCCAAAAGTCACATTGAAAGTATTTTGTTCACTGCATTTGTGTTTTCTTGGCCTACAAATAATAACAATATTATGTATCAGACCAATAATTATTTCTTGAAAATATCTCAGAATAAATAAGAAAACAGGTAATATAGACATTTCAGTTTTAAAGTATTCTTTCACTTTCTGTTTTGTTCTTCCTGATACATTCATGGGAGCCAGTATGTCACTCTTACAAATATTTCACTAAGCACACAGATGTTGAGACTTTGGATTATATCCACACCAGCTCCATGTGGTGTCACCTGAGCTCCCTATGAGTGGGCACAGAGCTGTGCTGAATGTTTCTGATATTTTAACTGACTTATTCAGAGACCGGAAAAGAATTTAATATTTACAGGGCCAAAATATGAGAACCAGAGGAATACAATTATTTAAATAAAATTATTTAATCTGCTGGTTGAAGAGCAGAGATGATGAGGTTTCTAACTTCTTATCCAATCACTGTATGCAGCACCAAGGAAGAAAATATGTTTATAAGTGTTGAGAGAGAGATAACAGCCTGGGTTTTTCTTCTTCTGGACTAGCAACCAAACACTAAGCTTCAGCATCATGGTTTTTCCTGTCCTTGATATTCTGCATATCTTTTCTCCACAGCTATACACCTTCATCAGAAGGGATGGATGATGTCTAGCTTTTTCCCTGTCCCATGCTCCCACCAGGTAATAATGAGGTGATAGGAGCTTTCTGAAGGGACTTGAAAGGTGTCATCTTCAGCCTTCTCAGGTATATCTGGAAAAGCCCTGTAATCTCTAGGTTATTGTATAACAAGTGCCTGACTGCAATGTTGTGCTTTGTTATGTTTTCTGTTGGTTTTGTTTGTTTTCAATATGGGTCACTGAGCTATTGCTCCCAGACTGGAGTCCTTTTTTGCGAAGTCAAATCTATGAACAGGGAAAAGACTGAAGACCTAATATTTTGCAGGTGCTTCCCACCAGGATCACTACACATCTCTCTGATCAGCACATAGACTGCAGGAAAGCATTATTATTATGGTGGACACATATTTGGGACCACACACCTTTCCCCACCCCTGCAAAATGAGACACCTGACACAAGGTTACAGATTTACCTCACTAGTTTAAAAAAAAAATTTGGAAGACAAAATGTAAATCTTCTATAATTACACCATTTTTCTTGGATCTACCTTTTGCTGTAATTAAAATCAGACTTAAGAAGCACACAGTATATCATGGACCTCAGGAACCCTGCATTTCATTCCATGTTCTTTTTGTGTGTGCTATTTAATCTTCCAAAACTGAGCTTATGTGCCATATTTTGATCCTCTCCTTCTTTTCACTAGCATTACAGATTCCAAAATATTTGAGGCAGATTTATTTTTTATTATTATATCTTTATGGTGGCAAGCACGCTAGGCCTTGATTCCCAGTGGGGACTGTAATGCTAATAATATCTCTGGTGATGTTCAAGGCAACCAGAACCACGGCTTTTAAAGAAGAGACAATGAATATTGTCTTAGTACCTTTCTGTATCCATCACGAATGTACTGAGGCATACCCTGAGGGCCACTCTGGCCCTGTTCATGTCAGTGATGCACAGAATCTGCTAAGCTTTTTATCCAGGCAGATGCACAGAAAACTGAGTAGCAGCTGGCTCTAAGACATGTTGAAGAGATACTCTGTGGCCAGAGCATTACTATACTCCAGTGGAGCACACATCATGAGACAGTCCTGTAAAAAGGGCTGTGCATTCTCACATCAGCTCTTAGGACACCAGGATACAGGAACTTCAAGGATGGTCTCAGACTCATAATCTATTCCCACAGGGTGTACTGAACAGAGATTCTTTACAAGCATCTGCATACAGCAATATCTGACATTTCCTCAGCTGTTCCAGTTTTATTATATCTACTTTTAAATGTATTTAAAATGTTGTATTTTGATAAGTTAAAGGTCATATAGGCATTGCTTTGCCAATAAAATGTCCTCCAATACATTTGCATTGGGGTTCAGTTCACTCAGGTCATCTTTGCAACAAAATCAATAGTTATAAGTTAATAGTAAATATTAATTTTTGATTATTAATTAATTTTAATAGTTTAGTGGTTAATTCTAAGCTGTTGTAGGCTGACCCCAGTATTCAATGACCACAACATTAAGTCTGAAAACCAAAACTGTATCACACATCTGCCATACCTTTTTTTGCCATGACTAATTGAACAGACAACAAGGAATTAATAGCCATAGTAATTAGTTTGCCTATTTCTGTTTCAGAGTTTTTCTGCATATGCTGACACTACCTAAGCAAAACAAAGTGCATGTTGTCTTGTATTCAGCATTTCATAGCCAACAAAAGATTTTCATGGTTTTAAATTAGTTTTGTAAGCCTAATGTTGTATCAGCACACACTTTTTTCTGTTAATGTAATAGTTTTACTATTGATACATTAGGGGGAAAAAAAAGAAAATTTCTTTGTGAAAGGCTGCAATTAATCAGTTAAATATCTACTGCAAAATCACAATGTATTGATGGCCACACAGAGGATACTGAAATTATAGTACTACTTGTTTGGGAGATTTAGGGTAATGTAATTGCATCAAGATATTTACTTAGTAATTCAAAATTTTCATAAGAATAACGCAGGAAGGGGTATTATAAAAAAAAGGAAATAAGTATAGTAAATTAAAAACATGCTTGTTCTCTGTTGGAAAATTTCTAAAGATCTTGTTGATATTGGCAAATTAGTTGCATATTTGGTTTAATTTTTTTAAACGAACACAACATAACTAAAGAGGAAGTAAAACACAACTTAGCTATATTCTCTGTTTACAATTCTGATAGTAAAGTAAATCTGCTGCTCTGCTGATTTGAATCCTAGTTATTCATGATTCTACTAGCACTGTCTAGTCACAAGACATCTCTTTGAAAAAGGCTACAGTTTGTGTTTAGTATCTCTTAATTCCTCTTCACTCTCACACTCTTTGTGTTTCCATTTTGTTTCTATGTCATCAGAACATGAACTAGAAAAAAGTGACTAGTAAAATTATTCTTCTTTTCTAATACACACTTTAGCATAAGAATTAAATTTTCAAAAGCATTTTGACTGTCTGTAAGTAATTTCTAGTGCTCATTATCTTTTCTATAAAAATACTTTTGTCAATTAATTTGCAAAAATTTGGGTTGTCTTAGGTAAAATTTTGTGCAGCTTATGTAAATTTTGCTTTTGTAACTGGACATGGATGAGCAAGATATTTCTAGATTCTGACAAACAGCATTCCAATGATTTTGATATACTTGATTTTGCTACTTTCTGAAAAAACAAAACAAAACAAATCTTCATTTGTGGTGGATATATTTTACATGAAAAAATATTTAAGTGTTTAAGCATGTGGTTTTTTTTCTCATATGAAAATTTCACTGACCTGAGGAAACTAACAGCTCTGACTAAGGTTTTTGTCACAGAACTCTGTACTGAAACATTCACAAAAGAGGTGATTTAAGTGAATAAGTTGACATGTACATGTAGCCTGATTACCATCAATGTCATAGATCTTCTGAGTAAGAATTTCTGCATTTAGATCTCAAAATGAGTAATTCTACAGTTCTAGACAGTCATATTTCTCTATTCCAGATAATCCTATTAATGTAAGCTGTGTTCATGTACATTCAATCATTCATTTTTCTTCCATTAAATGATATTAAAGAGAAGTAAGTCACAGGAAGAAAAGGTAGCAGGAAATTATGTTGAAACATTCATAAAAGAGAAGCAGGTTACAAGAACTTTTGCCTAACATCCTCTTGACTTTCCATAAACAATTTCCATAAAACCATTGCCCTTTATTTCCCCCAGCCAAAGAGCAGCCCTTCTGAGTATGTCTGTGTTTTCTTTTGAGCTCTTAAACATATAGAGGACTCCAGATGCAAAGTGCGTTTAGATGCAGCCAACCTATATAAACAGAAACACTTGTTCCAAAAAAGGAAAGACATGAAGTCAAATAACAATTCATGCTGGTGATTTTCAGAAAGACTTTTTTCCTCTTCTGTAGGAATGGAGCAAGATTTCACCCTAAACAGCTATAATCAGTCTTTTGTGGTGATGACAATAATTGAGAATTAATGTGAATGAATGAAAGGTGTCAGGGACTCAGAAAGTCACATACAATCTGCCTTCAAAAAGGCCTCTTATAACAGTAGATTTACTTTAGTCCTTAGAAATAGGCAAATGCTTTACCACTTTATAAACAGAGCTCTTAAAGGAGTCCACTTGCATAATAAATAATCTCAGAGTCAAAGGAAGAAAGTATTATCCTAATTTTTGTGTGTTTTTTTTCACTTTATAACTGGTTGTAGGTGGGCAGGAGCACCTGCTAAATTTGCAGATCTAGCTCTTTCACAGATGAAAATTTATGTAAAAATATTTGGGTTTATATCTGCTTACATATTATGTTCCAGTGTAATGTTGCACACAGAGCTACCTTAGTAACACATATTTATATGCTGGAACATAAAGATGCAGAGATTGTGTTACTTTGATCTTTAAAGCTGAGAAATATCTCAGGTTGTTGCATTTTAAGTCAACAAGAAGACTCCTCTTCAATATGCTGATTATATTGACAGCAGAATTTCACCCTTTTTTGCTCAAAGGAGAGTTCAGTGCATCTGCAAAATGGCTATAATGATTATTGCCTGCCTCAATGTGTTGCTTAGCTAAAAACTTTTGAGTGCAGATGACTCCCTGAGGGCAATGACTTTGTTGAGTCTTTGAGATTGCAAAATCAACAGTTGAGCATAGCATTCTTTTTTTAAAAGCAAACAATTCCATCTTGTGATAAAGCAAATTCAAAACTCATTTTCAGTGGTGCTTCTGAGCAGGTTCGTGAGTCTGGAATACCTGATCTTTGTCTTAAACTATTAACCATTTGCTGAATTTTTGAGTCATGGGTTCTATAAACTGTTCAGATAGGTGAAGCTCCACCAAGAAATTCTTCCAGCTCTCTAACAGAAATTGGAAAGAGAGGAAGGATTATTCTGCTCACCTGTTCTGACCTCCTGCCATAATTCCTGAAATAAAACTGTTTTTTCCTTTTCACCACATAAGCAAATCTTACCAAACTCATCATTATCAGAATAATATTTATAGTACAGTCTAGATAAAGGGGAAAGAGGTCTGAAACAGATAAATAAGGCTGACCCCAATCATTTCTGAAAATCCAAGTATGGCAAAATATACACACATAATAAAAACATCCTTATCTTGTCACACACAGACATAGAAGATGGCTCATTGCAACATGTGGTGCCAGTATAAGGGTTTCTACTGTTGCACAGCAAATCAATTTCTAAATTAAAGAAAAAAAAATTTCATGTTTTAAAAATCTGATAAGATTTCTCCATCTGCCATGTGCTACAGTTGACAGCTGCTTCCTTTTGCATAGCTAAGTTCAACATGACCTTAGCCAGACTGAGGGTGTAGGGTATAAGGCCATTGTTGAACATGTTAGTGGAAAAGTATTAAAGCTTGGCAGAATTTTCTTGTTTTTGCCGTCTGTCTCTTACTCTGATTAATACCTATCCCTTTCTGTGCTGTTCCTGTCTGTCTCATATTTCTTCTCTCTGGTAGATGCCTTTTAAGAGTGGCTTGATTCAGCTGTAGTTGACCTTTAATGGAGCAGTGCTGATTCACATCAAGTTTTTATAGGCTTGCTAGTTTCTGCACATATGTGGAGCAGGGGTCCTCTTTGACCTACAGGAGTTACAGAAAGAGAGAGAGATTTTTGGGGAGGGAGGTTTAGTGGGTATTTTCTTTTAAAAGAACAGTGTTTTCTTAAAATCAAAACAAACAAACAAACAAACAAAAAGCATCCCCTTTATTATAAGAAAGAAATCCTACACAAATTCAAGAGCGGCAAAAAAAGTAAACAATTACAATGCTGAAATTAATATAAGCATAACATGCTTTGTCACATACACTAAGACAGATTGTACCCTTACAGAAAAATATTTTTATGAAGGACATTGAAGAACTTCTGCAGTCGAGAGTCAAATCATTATCATTAGCAGCAATATCTGATTTGCCACAGCCTCAGTGTCAGTTACAAACACACTCTGGAAAGAAGCTTTCATCTTTCTATTTTCTCACCCTGCCTCCATCTTCCCTCTCTTTATTCTTCATTCTGACATGCTTTTTCTTTCCTATTCTCTTCACCACTGATTTCGTCCCTTCTTCTTTATTTTCTCAGTTTCCAATGACACTGCATTCAATTTCTTAAACATTTCCCTCACCTCTGCCCCTCTGTCATTCTGTTTGTTCCTTCATACATTTTTGCTCCATACATTTTTCTCCCACCCCTAAAGCCACATTCATCCTCTTTTATCTTTTCCCTAGATCGTATTGCCTTCATTTTAACCACTCCTTACACATACATTTTATCCTACAACATGGATCAAATGCATATGGTCTTCAGATCAGATCATTTCTAGTCTCTCTCCTAGGCCTTCTATTCATTCTCCTAGGCCTTCATTCATTCACGGTGGGAATGACACCACCTCTTTATTGACACCACTTGCAGTGTTTCCCAGAGTACGTGTTGAGTATGGTCCTGGGGTTAGAACAAGTTTACTGGCCTGCCATCTCCAAAGAGGTTTGCTTTCTTTTCCAACCTGTAGTGAAACTGAGTGGACTAGTGCGCAGCAGGCAACCTACAGGCAAATGGGCAAACTACCCTAAAGACATCAAATTTCCCCTGACCCACAGTTCAAATACATTACATGAGTAGATAGGAAGTTGATACCATTTAAAAATCCCTTATCTGCCAAACGTATTTTTGGCAGTGAAACTATTAAAGTATACACTGCACTGCAGCATCTTCAGGTGCTGAGTTCACCCTGTACATGTTTGTTTACCCAGGGAAACTGAAGCTGGGTGCAATACTGTTGGAAAAGTCACAATATGTGGATACAACTAACCATACAGCCAGAAACACACACCTTTTAGAGGAAGAGAACAAATGCTGACAAGCATCTCAAGCTCTTGCTACACTTAGTCATGGTACATTTCTCGTCATGAGCTGGGATTGAATGTGGGATTTTGAGAAATACAAAGGAAACCACAAGTAGCTTTAATAATGATTATATGTTCCAGATGAATGTCACAAACATGTAACACATGTATTGGTGGTACCTATTGCATTAATCGTCTGACTTGCTTTCTATCTACATACACATAACACCCAATACCACCATAGTGCATGATATGCCTTTCATCTTCATATGTAATGGATGGCACATGTCCCATTAGCGGGGAAAAAATGCTAAGCCATAAGTATATTGTGCATGCTTCTTCTTAATGTAAGAGTTATTATTTATTGATGGCTTTTATTTGCCCCTGTTCAAAAGAGAGACAACTGAGCAGTGGACAACACGTAAAAACTCTCTTCCACAGATCCTGCTTTTGCCTTCATGCATGAAAAATATTGTACAAAGGGTCACAGTCCATCTTTAATTCATCCCACTAACATTCTGGTTGCACTACCTTTCACTTAGGATTCTCCTATTTTGTGTGTAGCCACTTCAACGAGTTTGTGTCTGCAGTTTTGAAAGCTGCAGTGTTAGCATTATGCAAATCCTTTTCAGTGGTTTTTGTTTTGATTTGGTTTTTATTTTTTCCTGTTGTAGTGAGGCAACCTCTCCTCAGAAATATAATAAACTGTATGCAGCCAAGATAGTCTGCCAAAATGTTATTGTGTTTGGACAAATGAATTCTAACTTTTCCCTCTTTGGACTTGGTCTCCTTTTTTAGGTGACCCTACTGCTTCTCTGGCTGTTCATTTTACAAGACTTATTTGAAGGATCTAAGCAATAATACCCAATTTTACCGGACATAATTTTTTGTTTACACATATTGTCTCTCCTCAGCTGATTAACCTGACCTCTCTAACCTCTATGCAGATAATTCTGCGTCTGGTTTTAAAACGCATAGAATGTTTTTAGGTTTTGGTAGCAGTTGTCAATTTTATTATGCTCATTTAAGAACCTATAAATATACCTTATAATGACCAAAGACGGATGGTATTTCCTCTGTTTGGTCTAAAGTAGATCACTGTCCGTCAGACAAGACCAATCGCCAAACTTAGTGTCTTCCAGCTGTTATATTCCTTCATTTGTTTGGTGCTCGCTGCCGATGTTTGAGTCTAGTTGGGGGTATTTATTTTGATCGAGGTGGGTTTTTTTGACTATTTTTTTTTAATCGCCTGAAACCCCGTCGGGAAGGTCAGCGGGGCGCGGGGGAGGAAAGCGAGACTCTCAGAAAGACAGCTTGGCAGTCCCTTCTCCCGCACGGCGGAATTGGGAGCTGGTGAGACACTGCAGCCGCTGTCGGGAGCGGGGTAGGGGCCAAGGTGGCACTGGCGAACGCCACGCCACCCCCGAGGGAAGGCGCCTTGGCTCCACCAGGGAGAGTCCTCCGAGCAGCAGCCGGTTCCGCCGGCACCGAGCGGACTCTCCGCTCTCCCGCCGCCTTCGCCTCCCCGCCCCGGCCGCGCACAGCCGGGAGCCCCGCGGAGCTGCTCGGCCGGGGTGCTGAGCGGATCGCCGCGCGCCATCGGTGGGGCCGCTCGTGGCCGGCGGAACTGCCTGCTGCTCGGAGGACTCTCCCTGGTGGAGCCAAGGCGCCTTCCCTCGGGGGTGGCGTGGCGTTCGCCAGTGCCACCTTGGCC
>JANPWX010019737.1:25538-43136 GCA_024734555.1 Trochalopteron elliotii | reverse complement strand
TGGACAATTCAACCCCAATGTGCAAATGGACCAAAACTTAGAAAAGTCTGAGATCTGGTGACCATTTGTCCATTTTGTGTCCATTTTGGGTCCACCTTGGGTGTAGACCTGCCCAGGATCTTGTCCTGCCCAAGCTGTACCCTAAAGGCCTTTCAATAAATATCTACTTTATTCTCCAGCTCTGTCCAGTCTCTGTTCCAGCTGAGCCTTCCAAGGCATCAGGACTGGGCAGGAATGGGAGCAGGAGCACTGGCAGGGGCTGGGCAGTGATCACAGCCCCAGGGTGAGCTGGAACAGGGACATGGCCCCAGCCACCCCTCAGCAGCCAGGAGCAGAGTGCCAAATAAATCACTGGCAATTAATCCTGGGAGCAGCCTCCACCCCAAAGCGTGTTTGTATCCATCACGGTCTCATTATCAGAGGGAAAAGCAAACTCACAAAAACATATCCCAATTAATTGCTTGGAGCTCAATGAGGCTTCTGCTCCCATTTTGGTTCTGCTGCACTCTCAATGCCAGGGAAACCTTTTGAAGTAGTCCATGATTATTTTAACAATTCGACTTATTTTCAAATGATTTACCCCGGAAAATAGCAATTTCTAACTTCCTTGGATTCATTGAACCAAAGTGCTCTAATCTGTCATATAATTAAACTACTCATTAAGACTTTTGCTGGCTGAAAGAATCGAATCTCAGAGGCACCTGACCTTTGGGCATTTCAGCCTTTCACACTCCACTTACCCAGTTGTCTTAAAATTGCCTATTAGTGACTGCCTGGCTTTATGGGCTTTCCAAAGAGTATTTGGAGGGGAAGATGTAATACTAAATAAATCTATTACTAATAGCTCCACTTCTTTTTAATTCCAGAGTCCTGACAGGGAATGCAGCCCTTGGTCCCTGTAGGTGTGCTTTGCTTTCTTAATTAATTCCTCACTGGGAAAGCCTGACAGAGGCACAGCTTGCTTTTTGGTTTCCAATAAAAGGCTGAGATCAAGGGGGACTGTGGGGGAAGATCAGGAGATCCTTCCTGAGCATCACCACCAAAATCTGCTGAGCAGACAGGAATGTGCACCTCCAAAATATCCTAAATAGAGTTTGCAGGTGTCTGAGTCTGTGACCTTTGGTTTTGCTTTATCCAGTGAAAAAGGGTCTATCCCACATGGTTACACCAAAAATGGGGAAAACCTTCCCCAAACAGTGCAGAGTCTTTGAGGACAAGAGCAGTGTGAATATTGGTGGGATAGGCAAGGACAGGATGGGCCAAACTGCAGGAATTCCAGCAAATTAAAGAAAAGTCAGCTCAAGGACTGGCTGGACACAGCAAGGCACAGGAATTAGCATCCAGCTTCCATCCAGAAGCTAATTTTCCCATGGGGTTTATAGCAGCTGTATTCATTTATATTGAAAAATAGTTCCAATTTTGGCTTTTTTCTTCGTCAGGGGAGGACACAGGGAATGGCTTCAAATTGGAAAAGGGGAGATTTGGGTGGGAGACTGGGAATTGGGAATTCCTGGCTGGGCTGGAATTCCCAGATTTGCTGTGGCTGCCCCTGGATCCCTGGCAGTGCCCAAGGCCAGGTTGGACACTGGGCTTGGAGCAATGGGACAGTGGGAGGTGTCCCTGCCATGGCAGGGGTGGGATGGGGTGGGATTTAATGGGATTTAAAGCCTCTCCCAACCCAAACTATTCTGGAATTCTGTGGAATTCCCACACCAGACCTTCCCCTTCAGCAGGAGAGGCAGGAGCAGAGAAATCAGTGGATGCTGGACATGGAGTTGAATTCCCATCTCAGTGCCCAGCCAGGAGCAGAGTGAGGAGAGCACAGGCTCTGCCCCATCCCACAGGGCCTGGAATCTGTGCCTGGGAATTATTCAAGTGCCTGGGAATTATCCGAGTGCCTGCCTCATTGATTTTTGGTTTTCTGCTCTGTGGCAGTGACTGATCTGAGTCTCCCCTTCATTAACCTGCCTCAGCAGCTCCTGCCTGGCAGAGCCAGGGAAGCAGAGCTCTCTGGGATTCCCTGTGGAGCAGCCTTGGGAAAGGTCAGCACGGCTCAGGCCCCATTCCCTGCCACAATTAACAGGAGCACAACGAGCTCTGCTGCTCCTGTGCCATCCCAGCCTCGCCATTCCTCAGGATCCTGCTGTCCTTGCTGGGAATGATGGAAAGTTTACAGGGAAGTTTCACAGATATGAATGCTTAGCAGAAGGCTCTCTGAATGTGGGACCTGAAAGTGGAATAGACATAGAAGTAAGTTTTGATATAGAAGAATAAAAGATGTTTGAATTAAGGATTGCTGAGACAGTTTTTAATGGACAACTAAGAAGGCAAAGGTTATGTCGAGCTGGAAAGAGGTTTTATGGCTGGAGCAAAGGATATGTTGAGCAGAAACAAAAAAGATGCTTTTAGCAAGCAGAAAGAAGTCTCAAGAAAAGCCAAAGACACCATAGGCAAACAAAAACATGTTTTTTACCAAGTAGATAAAAGGTCTGAGAATTTTCCACTGCAAGAAAACCTAAAAACAACTTTAAGCTTAAAATGTAACATACTAACTTGATGTGATTGGATGGTACTAACCATGATATGGTAATAATAGTAGTTGTGATAGGCTGGAGGTAATGGTAAAGGTGGTGTGTGCGATGCTGATTGGTTTTTATGTATTAAAGTGCTCAGTAAAGAAAATAATATAATGCATTGGAACCAGAACGAACTGGGATTTCAGACTTACCTAAGCTGGAGCTGCAGCTTTAGGCCTGGCTCTGTCACCACCCCCCAGGACTGCTGTGACACCTTTGATACAACAAACAACATTTTGAAGATCCACCTTTTGTCCCAACATCCTTCCTCAACACATCTTCTACATGTCCTGAACCTGACAGAGGGACTGAGACACCACAATTAAACGATATTTAAATTGGCCTGGGCTCATAATAACCACTGTTTGCTTGGGTGCCTGGAAGATCCATGTTCCTGCTGCCTGCTCCTGACATAATCATCTGTGGAAAGTAATCAGAGGAAAACACTGGAATAAAGTGCCTGAGCTCCAACAAAAGGAGTTAAAAAAACCTAAACAGGATTTGAGGGCATTGCTGCTATTCACAGGACATTATTTATACCCATATCTCGCTTTAGTGCATCATTAGGTACCTTGAAGTAATCAAAAGGAAAAGATAATTAAGGAAAATGATCTGCAGAGCCATTAGTGTGAGTTTTGAAGGAGTAAAAGGATGTTCTGGCATGGCAATGATGAACTACCTGAATAAACAATGAGGAGAGATGAGATTCTACTTGAAAGGCCACGATCAGAAGTGCTGGATCAAGCAGCAAAGATTTCTTCTGAATTCTTGGAAATTTTTAGTCTGACATGCAGGAAGGAATAAAAGGGGAACTAATCAAGCACAGGATGAGTGTGGAGCAAAGGGGGTGGAACAAAATGAGCTTTAAGGTCCCTTCCAACCCAAACCATCCTGAATTTTCCGCTGGTGAGGAGAAAAACGCCACACAGGGAAGGCAGGGGTGGCTGGACTCCAGGGAAAGGTGGAATTCAGCAACAAGGAGGTGGAAGTGGAGCAGGGTGAGGTGAACTCCGGGATCCTGCAGACCCAGCTGGAGCTCTGAAATCCCCTGGGGAATGATGAGCAGCCTCCCCAAGCCCTGGAGCTCCCACAGGAGGCTGGGAATGGTTTCCATCAGCTGCCTGGACAGGTCTGCAGCAGCCTGGCTGTGGATTTCCCAGCCCAAAGGGATTCTCAGCCATTTGGGATACAGGGACATGATTCTCAGGGGGATTAGAACCTCAGAAGGTCAACTAAAAAAATCTGAACTGCGTGAAATTTCAGGGTCTAATTACCAAACCTGAAGGAGGAATGCAGGAGAAGAATTATAAGCCAGGTTTTTTTTCTTCTTTTTGAGTTATTCCAGCTCTATTTTGCCAAGGGCTGATGCTTAGTGAAACATCAGAAGGGAGCACAGAAATATGAATATTAACAGCACTGGGAGGTGCACAGGACTCTGTCAGAGACAAAGATGAAAGAAAGAAATGCAGTTATTTGCCTTTATCTTTAATGGCACTGAGAGCCAGACCCTACATTTTTAACAGGCACGTTTGGTTGAGCTACAAAAGCCAAAACACTTCAAAGAAATAAAGAGAATCTGCTCAGTGCAGGGCCCTCCCCTGACAGAGCTCCTTCCACAGGGACAGTCCTGGCAGGGTGGGATCAGGGTGGGAAATACAGAATTGTGGGTGACACAGGTTAACACCTGGCCAGAGTGTTCTGAGCCATCTGTAAATGTATCAATCTCTGAGGGTCCAGCCCTTGCAGATTGGCTTCAAATAACCTTGGCCAGACTGCTCTTCAGAGGTGTTTTGTAAAGTGAAAGGTTTAATAAGTGAAAAATAACAAATGTTACAGAAAACAATAGAAAAGCCTTGCACAGGTGTCTGAGAAAACCTCTGTCACCCTGCTAGAAACACTCCAAAAATCCCTTTACTTCCTTTGGGCTCCTTCTGAATATTGACTGTTTTAGGAGGGACAATTTGTCTTGCTGCCAACGGGGAGAGGTGCAGGATTTGAAGAACAGTGACAAGGTCCAACAGGCTCTTCTCTCTTGGCCCTGAGCCAGTTACAATGAGAAGGGCACAGAACTTTCCAGTTAAACTTCCTAAAATGTCTAAAGGTAAACTGGAACCTTTTCCTCATACAGAGATGCCCACTCGGGGCTGGGGGATGCTTTAACTATACATGGGGTTGTTAAGGTTGGAAAACCCTCCAGAGCCCACTGAGCCCAACCAGCCCCCAACAGTGCCAAGGTCACCACTGTCCCCAAGTGCCACATCCACAGGGCTTTGAAATCCCCCCAGGGGTGGGGACTCCAATTCCCAGCCCATTCCAATGCAAAGTGCAGGCAGGCTGCAGAGGCACTGCTGGGAGGCAGGATGACACACCTGGAATTCTCTATCAGCACCAGAAAGAATCCCCCAAATTCCAGCCTTAACACCCCTCTTTGTCCAGGTTTATCTGCCCCTCTGGAAGCTGGTTTAATCCCTTTATTTTCATGTGTTTCTCATCAGCCTCGGCTGTGATTTAGCAGGTGGTGAAGTCTCCCTAAACACACCCAGAAATGTGCATTATTCCCACTGCCACCCCTCCCTGCAAACTCCACATTCCCCTTCCCTGTTCCCTTGCTGTGGATTTGGGAGCAGAGAGGAAAACGCTGCTGAGGTTCCATTGCTGGGACATCCTGGAGTTCTGGGGTCGCTGTGGGAGAGGGGCTTGGACAAGGGCAATCACAGGGCAGGGGGATGGCTTTAAGCTGTGGAAAGATAGATTTAAACTGGGGATTGGGAAGGAATTCCTGGCTGGGCTGGAATTGCCAGATTTGCTGTGGCTGCCCCTGGATCCCTGGCAGTGCCCAAGGCCAGGTTGGACATTGGGCTTGGAGCAGCCTGGGACAGTGGGAGGTGTCCCTGCCATGGCAGGGGTGGCACTGGGTGGGATTTTAGGTCTCTTCCGTCCCAAACAATTCCATGATTCCATGTTTATTCTGGTTGCCAAAACAGCCCAGAGCAGTTGCTCACTCTGATCATAAAACACAGTCTGCAATGAAAAAACGGGATGGGATCAATGCCACATCAGCCATTCCTCACAGAACACTTCCAGGGGCTGGGAGACTTTGCCTGGGCCATCCCCACCTCCCCCCCCAGGCCTTCCTTTTCCTCAGAGCTGATTTTACTGAGACATTTGCAACATCACCCTTGGAGATGTTCAGTTTTGTCAGGCCACTCCAGACCTGCTGGGAGCCAGCCCTTCCTCTCCTGATGGGGAGATTTTCTCCTCAGAAGCCTCAGCTCCAAGGCTGAGCCATCCTGTGATTCTTGTGAGCTTGGCTTTGCTTGCCTGGGGGAAAAAAAAAGCAATTTTGTAATGCTCACTTCAGGCCTGAGGAGAAGAGCTGCAGTGGACAGAACACACACAGAGGGGTGTCCTGGAGGGAAGGCAGGTTAAATTACTGTCCTAGAACAGACAGAAAGCTGGAGGAGCTGTGTCTGTGCTGTCACATGCAGCAGCAGGGACTGAGGGCAGGAGGGAGCTGGATCCATCCCATGGGGATGGACAGAGGGAACACAGTGCAGGGACAGGGGCTTCTGTGTGACCTTTGTGTCCAGACTCCGTGAGCAGGATGGGATGTAAGAGCTCCAGGGCAGTCTCTGAGGTGGGGAAGGGCTGTGTGAGCTGGAACCACGCCGGGTGTCACACTGTGAGTTTGATATCAAGTCAAATCCACTTCACAACTGATTGAGGGGGGTGTGAATGGGGCCAGAGCAGCAGAAGTGACAGCCAGGGTGGGAGCTGAGCCATCCCCCCCTCACACCCCTGCCTGGCCTGCTTTGTGTCCCTGCTTTTGCCATCTCAGTGCCCAAGCATCTCATTTGTTAATACAACCCTGAACACAGCTCCTGTTGCTTCCATCAAAACACCCCCACCACTAAATCCCTGCTTTGTTTCTTGACAGCCTTTCACCGAATCAGGGCCCATCTGTATTAGCTTTCATCTCATAAACTGCTGCCCTTTCCCTTGTTTATCTCCTCATAAAAATAAATAGGCTCTCATCAGCTCATTTCGGTATTTACCCTCCAATAAAGGAAAATCAGGAGGCGTCACATCTTCCCCTGCCCCTGTTGTGATGCGCTGACAATCCATTGCCTACCAAAAACCCCACTTCAAAGAGGTTTTCCTGCCAGTCCGTGGCACTTGGCAGAGTTTGTCTGCCCAGCCCAGCCCGTGCAGGGGGCTGAGAAATGCCCAGTTTCCCTGCTGGGTGTTACAACGTGCCCCTGTGAGATAAGGGGGCTGTTCCACCGCGGCTCCATCCCCTCCCCGCCGCAATCCCCCTCGTCACGCAGCCCGAGCAAAGCCCTGATCAAACGGCTCTTTGAAGGCTGCAGAAACGAGCAGTTGTCAGAAATGCGGGCGGGAGCAGCAGGGGGGCAATGCAGGCAGCCTGGAATTACACGGGGAGCCGCGTTTGTGCTCACACGAGTGGCTCTTCTAGCGCCAGTCGCTCTTTTGACTCGCAGGAAAAGCCTGGAGCTGTGGGTTTGATGCTTCTCAGGGGCTCTCCAGTGGCCCCAGGTGCCCTGGGAGGGGTGGGGTGGGGTCACAGTTTTGGTTTCTTTATCTCTGCCGAGGTCAGGATGAGAGACACGGGAAGTGTAGATTGTTTGGGCTTGATTCTTTATTATTTCTTATCTATTTACAAGCCCAGAAGGCGTGAGCTCTAACTAGCGAATTGGAGAAACAAGGTAAAATGGAGAGCTGCTAACTCTCTCCAAGGCTATTTAAGAGATAATCCCCCAATAACGAGGTGGCACCTGTATTATTTATATTTCTGACCCAATAATGACCACCCAAGGCCTGCAATGAGGACCTTTTTCATCCAATTACAGAAAACCACCCAAACCCTTGGAGAAGAAGGAAGAAGGAGGTGAAAAAGAAGGACTCAGACAACACCTTAAATCCTCCATCTTGGCTCACACACATTACTGTACACTAAAATCTTAAATCCAAGTTTTTCACCCTGTGAGATCACAGAACACCATTCAAACCCCACAACCCCAGTGCTGTCACACAGTCTCAGGAGCCTGTTCCAAGGCCTCAAGTCCAATGTGGGGCTTGCCTGAGGGTCAGCACCTTTTAGCACAGAAAGCCTGAAATGTTCAGCCCCCAGGGTTCCAGCAGGGTGGGCAGTGGGCACAGCTGGGCCAGCACTGGGGGGCATGGCTGGGAATTGCTGACCAGCACTGGGACAGGCACTGGGGACAGTGGGAGCACTGGGATCCCAAAGGGAGGATCCCAAAGGGAGGATCCCAAAGAGAGGATCCTTGCCCTGCTGAGGAGCTGCATCCAGCTGGAAAGGGCTCCCCACCCCACCAGCACTTCTGCACCCTGACCCTGTGTTTTCCTCCCAAATTTGCCCTAAACCAGGACACCCATTCACTACAGTGCCTCCCCAAGGCTTCAGCAGCCTCTGTTCCAGGTCATTGCCCTTTAGGAGCCCTCAGAGTTTCACCTTCCAGAGGTGGAATGAAATTGGGAAGTCCAAGATCTGAGCACAGCTCTAATAAAGGTGATTTCAGAGAGGACAGGTCCCTCCTGAAGGACTCACGGGCTGCAGGAACAATCTCAGGATTTCCATGAGCTCTGAGGAGGATGGCAGGAAGGTTTTCCTTCTCTTCTGCTCACTTTTTCCCTCTTGCAAGTGAGATGAGGGAAAACTTTCTCTGCACACAGAATCCCAGGGTGGTTTGGGATGGAAGAGACCTAAAATCCCACCCAGTGCCACCCCTGCCATGGCAGGGACACCTCCCACTGTCCCCAATGTCCAACCTGGCCTTGGGCACTGCCAGGGATCCAGGGGCAGCCACAGCTTCCCTGTGTAACAGACTCATTTTTCATCCATCTAATCTCCCATTTTTCTAAGTTTTGGAGGCAATAAACCTGTTTCAGATAATTTTTTATATCATCCCTTTTCCCCAGAAATCCCAAGCCCGGGGCTGGGCCAGCAGGACCCAGGTGGGCTCAGCCTGGCACAGCTGTGACACCAAGGGACACTTGAGAAGGAAAACCCCTGGGGCCTTTTCCCATCACCCTACAGGAGAGACAGGTTTGTCCCTGGGGGATCCATCACCCCTGAGGTGGCACTGGGTTTGTCTTTGGGGGTTCCATCCCTTCCCTGATAACAAAGAGGTTCCAGCTGTGCTGCTGCTGCTTCTTTTGGAGGCACACACACATCATATTCCACACAAATATTTGATAGACCCACGGATCTTCTCCCAGAAAACTGGTTTGTCCATTTTTTGTCCATTTTGTGTCCATTTTGTGACCATTTTGTGCCCATTTTGGGTCCACCTTGGGTGTAGCCGTGGCCAGGCTCTTATCCTGCCCAAAGTGGATCCTTAAAGGCCTTTTAATAAATATCTACTTTATTCTCCAGCTCTGTCCAGTCTGTTTCATGTCAGCCTTCCCAAGGCATCACAGGCAGGTTTTTCACTCCCAGGGAGACACGAAGGTGTTGGGGGGGAGCTGCGAGCCCGGGTGGTGCTGAGAGGAAGGGACCTCTGCATCCTGCACTCTCTAATTTTTCCTTTAAAATGCCTCAAAAAAGGTCACGCTAATGATGTTTACCATCAAGTAATAAATGTTAACACTTCTCTCAGCAGCTGCAGGCCGGGAGAGGTGCCTGTGTTTGTTTTCCAGTTCATCGGGAGGCGCCGAACGCAGCCAGGCACAACACGGGCCATTTCCAAAGGGTGACATTTGCAAAGATCCCTCTCCTAATGATTGTTTTTCTGAAAACCTGCCACAGGAAATGGCATTTAATGCTCTTTTTTTTTTTTTTTTGGGATGCTGGCTTTGTGCCTTTAACAAAGCCCCCAGCACCCATCCCCTCTCCCTCACCGTGCCCGGCAGCAATGCAGCTCTGGAAGGGTTAATGGGAACAGAGCCCCCTGGAAAAGGCAAAGCTATTAGCCAAGTAATTAAAGTTCTTTCTTAATCCAGATAAGATTGCAAGCAGGAATAATTAAACTGAACCTCTGAACCCCTCGGATGGATCCGGGATTGGATTGGCAATGCCGACGTGGGGCTGAGAAGGGGAAGCTCCAGGTGTGGGTGCTGATGCCTTAATTTTTACCTCCCATGTGTTTCATGTTCTGTGGTGCCCAGGGGGGCAGCTCTGAGCTCACACTCAGTGTCACTCAGCTCTGCACACAGCAGGGACACAAAACAAATCCTTTTCCTGCTGCACACCAAGGACAACTGGGACAAGTGTTCAGGCCCCAAAGCACAAACAAGGCTGGGCTGAAGGGAGAAAACAAGAAGGATGGGACTGCATCACCTGCAGCTGGAACTGGACAATTCAACCCCAAGATGTAAATGGACCAAAACTTAGGAAAATGTGAGACTTTGTGACCAGGCAGCCTTTTTTTTTTTTGTGACCTTTCTTAATCCATCTTAAGTGTAACCCTGGCCAGGCTCTTGTCCTGTCCAAGGTGGATCCCAGAGGCCTTTTAATAAATATCTACTTTATTCTCTTAGCTCTGTCCAGTCTCTGTTCCAGCTCAGCCTTCCCAAGGCATCAGTGCCAGCTCTGCAAACAGGGACCTGCAGCATCTGGGGACAGCTGCATCCTTCCCCAGTTTACGGCTAATTACACTGGGATCCAACCTCCTCCCCTTTTTCAGGTGCTGATTTCTCATTTCCAGGGAGCCAGCACTGCCAAGCTGGGGAATGGAACCCCCTGAGCTCCTTCCCACCATCCCAGGGATGAACCAGGGACAGTCCAGGGCCCAGGGTGGCAGAAATAAACCCTCCCTCTGTTCCCAGCCCACCCCAACAGATGGACCCTGTGCAGTAACCAGAGGATTGTACATGGCCAGAGAGTCGTTTCACAGCCACAGTTCAGTCACAGGGGCCTGGTGAGGTGATAAATGGGAAGGAGGATGGCCCTGTCCATAATGTATCCCGTTATTCCAGTCTGCTGCATAGCCTCAAACACCTCTTCCATGGGTTTTTGGGATGGCAATTACAGAAGCAAAGGGAATGAGAGTGGAGCTGTGGGAAACAGCCCCGGCCATTGGGTGAGGACCTCAGTGGTCACAGGATTATTTAATTATTTAAATAATTTAATCGATAGTTATTTATTTAAATAATTAAATAAATATTTAATACAAATATTTAATTATTTAAGTTGGAAAGGACCTCCAGACATCAAATCCAGCCTGTGATCCCTCCCCACCCTTCACCCAGAGCAGTGCACTGACAGCCAGGTCCAGCTGCAGCAGCAGCTTTTCCAAACCTTGATTTTTTGCCCTCTTCTGGGCCCTCCATATTTTCTCCATAGCATCTTATTCATGTTTTCTTTTCTATTCACTTGCCTCCCTCCACCCTTTCCTCACCCTGCAGATGTTATGGAATAATTCCAGAGCTGCTGATACAGGTGAGTGCAGTATAAAACCCATAAATCTCCCCCTCTAAAGAGGTTTTCCTTCTCTCCTCCTCACTTTTTCCTTCTTGAAATTTAATTTTCTTTTGTTCTTTCTCTGCTCGAAGGATCATGGAACAGTTTGGGCTGGAAGGGCCCTTAAAGGTCACCTGGTCCAACCCTGCTGCCAGGGGCAGGGACAATTCCAGCCTCTGCATGGCAGAGGTGAGAGACTCCTGTCAACCTTGTCACAAGGATTGAAAAAAAATTGTCTTGAATCCTTTCACCTGGTGACTCCTGAGGAGTTCTGTGTCTGGAAGGGAGCTGATGCCCAGGCTCGCTGCCACTCACCACCTGGACCTGATAGAAGAGGTCAGGATCTTTTCAAATGCATCTTTTCCATCTGAAAATAAGCATTCATTGACTCAGAGGCGGCAGAGAGCATGAATTATTTCAGCAAAGTTGGTTTTTTTAATGGAAAAAAAAAGATGCTCCAAAGTCTGAAATTACCATTCTGACCCTGTAACCCCCCAGATTTCATTTTGATGATTTTGCAAGGCAAGAGAAGGGCAGAGCCCCAGTGACCTCATCCTGGAGGCAGGGTGGGAGCTGTTCCTCACCTGTCGTGCCCTCTCCAGGTGTGCCCTTTGCCACCAGAGCAGCTTCTGTCCACAGAATTATTTTGTCATTATTTATTTCTTTATTCCTTACCAAACATTCAATGATGGCAAACCCAGGACACAAGGGCTTGGGAGAGCAGAGCAAAGGCTGCTGTTCCTTTGTGAGAGGATTCCAGGGTGTTCTTCCCCTCCTTTGAGCTCAACCTCTGCTGATTAAAACCACTTTTTCTACAGCTAATTCCTGAAGATGTGTCAATGAAGGATGTTGGGACAACAGGCATCTCTTCAAAATGCTGTTTATTGTACCAAAGGTGTCACAGCAGTCCTGGGTGGGTGACAGAGCCGGGCCTAAAGCTGCAGCTCCAGCTTAGGCCAAGCCTGAAGCCACTTTAGCTCTGGAAACAATGCATTATATTGTTTTCTTTGCTGAGCATCTCAATGCATAAAAACCAATCATCATCATACACAACACCTTTACCATTACCTCCAGCCTCTCATAACTACCATCATTACCATATTATGGTACAGTTTAAGCTTAAAGTTGTTTTTCTCTTTTCTTGCAGTGGAAAATTCTTAGGCGTTTTTTCTTCTTGCTAAAAATACATTTTTTGTTTCCTTATGGTATCTTTTGCTTTTCTTGAGACTTCTTTCTGCTTGCTAAAAGCATCTTTGTTTGTGGTCAACACATCCTTTGCTCCAGCCACAAAACCTCTTTCCAGCTCAACTTTTGTCTTCTTAGTTGTCCTTTAACAACTGGCTCAGCAATCCTTAATTCAAACATCTTTTATTCTTCTATATCAAAACTTGCTTCTATCTCTATTCCAGTTTCAGGTCCCACATTCAGAGAGCCTTCTGCTAAGCATTCATATCTGTAAAACTTTGCTGTAAACTTTTGTCTTTCCCAACAAATTCCTCCCTGGCTGCCAGCTGCATCCCAACTTTCACGTGAGCTGATGGAGAATGTGGAGCTGAATTCAGCTCAGTGGTAAAGCTGGGAAGCAGCACAGGGAGAGGGATGAGCTGCTGTTGTTTCATAAAAATGGGTAATCAGGAAGGAAATCACTCGGGCCGTGGCAGCTAAATTTAATTTAAGGACACAAAGCGGTGCTTAATGATGTGCTGGCAGATCTATGACAGGGTTAAAGAAGAGATCCCATGTCAAGGAGGGAATTGCTCCTGACTTGGGCAGGGGGAGAGGCTGTAGTGGGAAAGGAGATTATTATTATTATTATTATTATTATTATTATTATTATTATTATTATTATTATTANTGATGATGATGATGATGATGATGATGATGATGATGATGATGATGATTATTATTATTATTATTATTATTATTATTATTATTATTATTACTGTGTTATTACACAGTGCATGGCACAGGGCACGGGGCCCTGGGTGAGGAGGGGACACGGTGACAGCAGCACGGACACGGGGTGAGGTTTTGCCTTTCTAACTCTGAGGCAATGTTGGAGCCCTGGGCACTGAGAATTCCAGCCTTGCTGTGCTGACAGGCACTGACCCCCAAGCAAACACTGCACTGACCTGAGGACATAGAAAAGGCTCCCAAAATGGAGTGACAGCACTGGGATTGTGGGTGTGGGGTTTGGATAGAAGTGTGTGATATCACAGGGTGCAAAACTCAGAGTTTAAGGCTTTAGAATACAGTAATATATATATTTAAAGCAAGATGGAGGATTTAGGGCAGAGGCTGAGTCCTTCTTTTTCACCTTCTTCTCCACGGGTCTGGGTGGTGTTTTATAATTGGGTAGAAAAATCCACATTGCAGACCATGGGTGGTTGGTTATGGGGTTAAAAGTAAAAATAATTTAGGTGTCATTTCATAATTGGACAGTTTGTGCTTAAAAGGCCTTGTAGAGAGACAGATACAGCTCCATTTTTAGTTTGTTAGCTTGAAATGCTGTAGGACTCACAGTTTGTGACTGTAATATAGACAAGAATTAATAAATTCTTAAATAATAAATAAATAATCTGATAATAATAAATAAATAAGTAAATAAATAAATAAATAATAAAACTTAATAATAAATAATTAATCTGAGTCTGAACAAGAAATACCACCTCGTGCATTTAATCCCAACCATGGCAAAAAGAAGATAAAACACAACAAGGAAAACCATGGGTTCAGACTCTGGTCATGGATAGATATCCTGGATCCAGCCTGCCACAGAAACCTGGGGAAAAGCCATGAGATCCATCTGGCACATGGATGAGTGAGGGGCTGTGCCTGACTGGAGGGTGGACAGGCCTTGGCACAGGGTGCCCAGAGCAGCTGTGGCTGCCCCTGGATCCCTGGCAGTGCCCAAGGCCAGGTTGGACATTGGGCTTGGAGCAGCCTGGGACAGTGGGAGGTGTCCCTGGGTGGGATTTAAGTTTTTTTCCTTTTCACACCATTCAGGTTGTTGAAATGTAATGTACCAGGAACTGGGCTCTGCAGCTAAAGGTCACCTGCATGGACTGTCCAGAGTAGGGAGAAGGAAAAGGCCACCAGCATGGACTGTCCAGAGTAGGGAGAAGGAAAAGACCACCAGCATGGACTGTCCAGAGTAGGGAGAAGGAAAAGACCACCAGCATGGACTCTCTGGACCATGGAGGAGACAAAATGGGTGCTACTCCCCCTTCCTTTGATTTCCCCTCTGTGGTGGGTTTGTTTCTTCCTTTGGGAAGGAGAATTTTTCCTGGGCTTCTTCTGATTTTTAAGCTTGTGTGCTCCCAGAGGCAAGTCATCTTGCTAATTAGTCAGTCAAGCTGTCAACTTCAAAACAAACAACCAATTGGTTCTTGCAATGCATGCCAAACCAGTACACTCTCCATGCTGTTCCAGGACAGGAACTCTGCTCCAGGCCCAGCTCCCTGTGGCATCCAGGGACAGGAGCACATTCCAGGTGTCCTGGTGTAGTGGCTCGAAAGCAAAACCAGTGAGAGACTCCAAGTCAGAAATACAATTTAATAGGAAGAAAAAAAAGAAGTAAAATAAAATAAATGCAGTAATACAAAAGAACACTGACAGAGTCAGAATACAACCTGACACCCTGTTGGTCAGGGTGTTGGAACAGTCCACAGTAATCCCTCCTGGAGTGGCAGATGTGGTCCTGTTGGAAGGAGAGATGGTCCAGTCTTCCTTTGGGAGTCCCGTGGGAACACTGGATGTCTGGTGACACTTGTGGCTCCTTTTTATCTGGGTGGAAATGGCTTGGCTCCTCCTCCCTGGGTGGAGCATCTCACACTGGGATGATGTCATGTGTGATGTCACTGGTGAGCCTTGATGGCCCGTTAACAGGAGATAAGGGACACTGGGATGACGTCATGTGTGATGTCACTGGTGAGCTTTAATCTCCATTAACAGGAGATAAGGGACACTGGGATGATGTCATGTGTGATGTCACTGGTGAGCTTTAATCTCCATTAACAGGAGATAAGGGACACTGGGATGACGTCATGTCTGATGTCATTGATGAGCTTTAATGGCCCATTAACAGGAGATAAGGGACACTGGGATGATGTCACGTGTGATGTCACTGGTGAGCTTTAATCTCCATTAACAGGAGATATCCCCATGGAGGAGATAAGGGACACTGGGATGATGTCATGTGTGATGTCATTGGTGAGCTTTGATGGCCCATTAACAGCAGATAACCCCATGGAGGCAATGGGAGAGTGAACAGAGATAAGAAACAATGCCCCACCCAGTTTTAACTGGCTTGTTATCAGAAAGTCAGCCACTCCCTCCCTCCTGGAGTTACAACAGGAAAAGAAAAAACACCTCCTCAGTCGGGTTTCAACAGATGGAATAGAATAAATTTTTTTTTGGTTACATAACCCAAGACACCTGGAGAGCCTGGCAGAGCTGCTGCTGTCCCCGCAGCATGTCCCAGGGGTGTGATCACAGCCCCCACGGGCTGCAGCTCAAAGGCAGAGCAGGAGCTGTGTGTCTGTGCCTCTGGAGCCAAAGGACAAAATGCACTATCAAGGGAGTTGTTAAATGGCTTTGATCTAGGAAATGAAAAGAGCAGGAAAAAGCTTTTTTTTTTTGTTCCCTTTAGAGAAAGGTTTAATTTTAGCCATCAGGAAAACTAATCTGTGAATTTTGCCATTCAAGTCACTCCACAAAGGCCAGGTTGGACACTGGGGCTTGTAGGAACCTGAGACAGTGGAAGGTGTCCCTGCCCATGGCAGTGGGGTGGAATGAGATGATCCTAAAGGTATTTCCCAGCCAAATCAGGCTGCAATTCTGATATTAAACCAAGCAGGCTGTGGGCACAGGCAGCTGTACCCCTCGTGTCAGAAAGGCAGAGGGTGTGGGGTTCAGGAGAGCACAGAGCAGGAAACGCAGCACAGGCACCACGGGGAGGAGCAGAGGAGGCAGCTCAAGTGTTTCCTCATAAATATTCCAAAGCTGGAATTGCAAACCTCTGCCCAAGGAGCCGGATGTTTTGGTTTTCTGAAATTCTTTTCCCAAGGAATTTTCTGTAAACAAGAGAAATGTTTTTGTAAACTGTACCTTTGTTATTCATTGCTTTCCCTAGGAGGGACTTCTCCTTGATGTCCCTCTGCTCTGAGCGATGTGAGTGAAGAGGTTTGTCTTTGTGTCACCAATCCAACTGGGCTGTGTAAAATAGTATAAAAGGGAGACACATCCCAAAAACGAAGGAGTCATTTTCAGCCTTCTGAATCTCAGAGTCTGTGTCCTTGTGGTGTAAAACAGCATCACAGGAGGACCCCAAAATCCAAACAGAGAGGAGGGACAGCAAAGTGTAAATTATCCCTTCTCAAAGGAGATGCACATCAAAAGCTGCAGAAAATCTGGGATGTTGTTTTTCCAACCAGGACAACAAGGTCGCTGTCAATGATCCAAATTTATCCTGCAACATTAATTGAACCAAATAATGATGTGAATGTGCTGTGAGAACCCAGGAACACAGGAAAAAGCTGCTCCAAAAAGGATTCTCTGGCACAGGACAGATGAGACCCTCTGCAGGAGCGGGGCCCTGAGTGGCTGTGCTTCCATGAAATATTTACAATTCAGCAGCACGAGCAAGGGAACAGCGAGTGACACCAGAGTGGGGATGATTACAAGTGCTCTGGCAGCCAGGATTAGAATTCAAAGTGATCCTGATAAATTGGAAAATGGTCGGAAATCAAAGAGACAAAATTCGGTGGAGACAAGTGCACATACAAATGAGAGGAAAACAAATATTCCGGTGTGGGAGCGGGGCTGGGGGAAGCAGCCGTGTGACAGCTGCAAACACACCGAGCAGAGTTAATAATGTCATCCTGTCACCCAGCTGCTGGCACCTGTCAGGGCTACAAAGGAGAGAATTTCTCCCAGAAATAGGGGTGAGGGGGGAATTCTGCTCCCCAGAGGGGCAGGGCTGGGGTCAGGGGGGCACACAGAGCCCTGGGTCAACCCCAAGTGACGCTGTTTTACCCCACAAGGACACAGACTCTGAGATTCAGAAGGCTGAAAATGACTCCTTTATTTTTGGGATGTGTCTCCCTTTTATACTATTCTACACAGCCCAGTTGGATTGGTGACACAAAGACAAACCTCTTCACTCACATTGCTCAGAGCAGAGGGACATCAAGAAGAAGTCCCTCCTAGGAATATATAATATATATAATATATATAATATATAGGAATATATAGTCCTATGAATCTATATAAAATCCTAGGAATATAAATACATAATAAATATAATAAATATAACATAACATAACATAACATAACATAACATAGCATAACATAATATAATATAACATAATGTAACATAATGTAACATAATGTAACATAATGTAACATAATGTAACATAACATAATGTAACATAATGTAACATAACATAACATAACATAACATAACATAACATAACATAACATAACATAACATAACATAACATAACATAACATAACATAACATAACATAACATAATATAATATAATATAATATAATATAATATATTATAATATAATATA
>JANPWX010019737.1:0-25452 GCA_024734555.1 Trochalopteron elliotii | reverse complement strand
AATATAATATAAATATGTATAAATATATATTTAAAAATAGATTATATATTATTATTTATATAAATTAAAATATATAATTTTATATTAATATATTTTCATTCCTAGGAAAAGAAATTAATAACATAGATACAGTTACAAAAACATTTCTCCTGTTTACAGAAAATTCCCTGGGAAAAGAATTTCAGTAAACCAAAACACCTCAGGCATGGAACCAGGGCTACACCCGAGATCAGAGCTCAGACAGAAAAGCTGTAACTCTGCAGAGAGCTGTGGGAGAGCCTAACCAGGGAGTGGATGGAGACTCTCTCCTTTGGGAATTTTGGGAGGGATGGACACAGTTTGGGGCTGTCACCAGCGCCCCGTTAGAGCATTCCTGCCTCAGCCAGCACCAGGGACAGCAGCACTCCCACAGCATCCCCGGGCAGCACCCGTGTGGCCAGGCCAGCAAAAGAAACCCAGAACAGCCCGAAAAACAGCAAGAATCCTAAAATTGTCTCTCACCAATTTGTTTCCCCTAGAGAAATTTTGGGTGTTTTTTGGAGGTTTTTTTTGTTTGTTTTTTGGGGTTTTTTTTTGGGGGGGGAGGTTTTTCTTTGGTTTGGTTTTTTTTTGTTTGTTTGTTTGTTTGTTTAGGTTTTTTTGGTGTTTGTTTTTTGTTTGTTTGTTTTTTGGTTTTTTGGGGTTTTTTTTTGGTTCTTTGGGGTTTTTTTGGGGGGTTTTTTGGTGTTGTTTTTTTTTTTTTTGCGGCTCCCAAAACTCTCTCCCAGTCCCCTGGATGTCAAATCCATGTCCCTAAAGGTTCCGGTGGGACGTTCTCCCCACCAGCAAAATGCAGCTAAAAGCCAAAGGGTCTCCCCCTTTTATGGACACATTTACAGTTTTCTTACCTCTGTAGATTCCTTTTATTCGTTTTAGTTTTAGTTTTGATGGCAGAAGCACAGGATGGTTTGGGTGGGAAGGAGCTCAGAGCCCAGCCAGCGCCAGCTCCACAGCTTGTGGCACTGAGGACAATGGGGTTGGGGGCCCTGAGCTGCTCGTGGCAGCCCAAAGCCCCAGAGAGAGCCAGAGGTGAGATCAGTTCTGAACTGCAGCACAAACCAGTGAGCCCAGAGAAGGCTCCTGGGCAGGACAGGAAATATGAGAACTAGGAGGGGGAACAGAGAAGGGATCTAAGGGCCAGGGATTAGCTAATCCACTGGAATTCCCACACATCCCTGGGTCTAATCATGGGAGACACCAGGGCTGGAATTCCCAGATTTGCTGTGGCTGCCCCTGGATCCCTGGCAGTGCCCAAGGCCAGGTTGGACATTGGGCTTGGAGCAGCCTGGGACAGTGGGAGGTGTCCCTGCCATGGCAGGGCTGGCACTGGAGGGGATTTGAGGTCCCTTCCCACCCAACAAAGTCTGTGATTCCATGATCAGTCCTTTTCATCACAGCCTGGAAATCCAGTCTTTTATCCCAAAGTTCAGGATAACACCAATTCCACCTTCCCCAAGGAACCTGGGGGGGAACATTTTGATTTTATCATTCACAGTGACCACCCAGAGCACACCTGCTAAAACTCGGGTTTAACTGCAGCAGGGCTGGGCCTGAGGCAGGATAAACACAAGCTGGATTTCCTGCATTCCTGTGGAGGTCCCTTCCCACCCAATCCAGTCTGTGATCCCATGATGTCTTTTCATCACAGCCTGGAAATCCAGTCTTTTATCCCAAAGTTCAGGATAACACCAACTCCACCTTCCCCAAGGAACCTGGGGGGGAACATTTTGTTTTTATCATTCACAGTGACCACCCAGAGCACACCTGGTTAAACTGCAGGAGGGCTGGGCCTGAGGCAGGATAAACACGAGCTGGATTTCCTGCATTCATCCCAGCACATCCATAAAAGATCTCCTCCCTCACCTTTGCAAACAGGGGACGATGGCAGTTTGTGATTTGCATTAAAAGCCCGGCAGTGCTTTTCTCTGCCATCAGGATTACATTGGGAAGCTCCGTGCTCCCAAAGGGAAGATTAAAGAGCAGCTCTAACAGCCTGATTTGTTCTTCAGCAGAGCGCTCTGCTGCGGCTTGGAACAAAATATTCCCAGCAGAAAACGTCCAGGAGAGCGGCTGAGAACAGCTCTCCCCTTCTGTGGGAGGGGAAAGCTGCATTTTGTGCTCTGAGGAGGAGTTTTCTGGAACAGCACAGGGCTGGGATGTGTGGGTGGGTGACCTGTGGCACAGGGAATGGGAAGGGACTCCTGAGAGGAGCTGCAGACAGGTGGGGCAGCACGGGAGGCTGAGGTGGCGTTTTTTAGGGAGCTGCCCTCCTCAGGAGCTTTGCCAACCACCTGGAACAGCAGCAAGGGCAGGGACTGAGGCCAGGAGGACTCAGAATTGAGAATAAGAATAATAAAAGAATAAGAAGGAGAAGGAGAAGAAGGAGGAGAAAGAAGGAGAAGAAGGTGAAGATGAAGGAGAAGAAGAAGACGATCTCACTTCATCCCTCCTTTACAAACTGGGAACCTGCAGAACACGGGGATCAGGTCCAACTGAGGGAGCCGTCAGGGTTTGATGTCACATTCAGCCCCAGGGGACACTCGGTGAGGAGCTGGATCTGCCACCCCCGGGGAGCTGCACTCCCTTCTGTCTGTGGTCACCTTCCCCCGTGGCGTCCAACACTCCGTTTGTTTTCCTGAGACATGAACCACACAACCTCAGCTGCTGCACTTCCCACCAAGCCCAAAATCAACACCTCGGTTTGCAGTGAAATCCCCGAAGAATGCACACAGAACTCCTCCCAGACTGCACCCACAGAGCCTGACTGGCAAATCCTGGGCCAACAGCTCCTGTTTGCCAGAGAAATTCCAGATATCCCACTAGAAATCATGATCAGCACTGCCTTGCTTCTGATGCTTTAACAAAATTCGGGCTTGTTTGCATTCTCTGCCAATAGCTTCTATATTTTCATCAAGAGTTGCTGTCCCTGGGAAGGGCCCCTTCCACTTTTAATCTTAATTAGCAGAGAACCCAAACTCCTGCCAAGCCTCGTGCTGCTCCATCACAGAGCTGAAAATGGGTTGGGAAGTTTGTGCCACACCGGAGCCACTGATTTTTTAATTTTTTTTTTCTGCTACAAAAATGATGGAAAGTACCAGAAAATGAGGATTTCAGGAGCAGAAAACGAGGATTCCAGGAGCAGAAAATGAGAATTGCAGACACCTGGCAGAAGCAAGCCCCGGAGTGGGCTGGAGGCTGCAGTGGAGCTGCCACGGCTGATGCAGAGCTCAGCCCCGCTGCAGATATTGAACATTTTAGGGCTCTTTTCAGGAGCTCTTCCCGTAAAAGCCAGACATAATGGGACGGCAGGCAGAGCTTCCAGCAGGATACAAAAGGCAGCAGCCCGGCACACCGAGAGTGATTAAAGGGCCAATTAACATACAAGCAATGCATCTCCTGACCAGCAAAAAAGAGCCGCGCTCTAAGTGAGCTTTATTGACTCAGCTTTTCCCAGCTGATTTATTTGGGAGAGAAAATAAGGCACAGCTTTTCTTTTTTTTTTTTTTTTTCCCAAGCAGATTTACCCCTTTTTATCATGTCTGCTTTATTGAGCATTTCTCTCTGACTTTGTCCTCTTACAGCACGAAGTTACAATAACCAGGAACATACATTTTTCTGGCTGAAAATCCATCGTGCCCCCAGGCAGGGATTGCAGAGGCTCCAAAGGCAGCCTGGGCTTTGCTGGGCTCCTCCTGGGCTGGCCTGGAGAGCAGAGCTGGATGTGGGAAATGCTGTGGGGGAAGAGCAGGTGCCCTGGAAAGGCACCAAGGTGAGCAGAGAGAGGGTGATGAGTGTTTCCTTAGCATAAATCCCAAAATGGTTTGGGGGTTGGAAGGGACCTTAAATCCTTAAATCCCACCCAGTGCCACCCCTGCCATGGCAGGGACACCTCCCACTGTCCCAGGCTGCTCCAAGCCCAATGTCCAGCCTGGCCTTGGGCACTGCCAGGGATCCAGCGGCAGCCACAGCCGCTCTGTGCCAGGGTATTCCTATGTCCATCTTCATTTTTTTGTGTGTGTGTTTATCTCCCCTGACCTGAAAATCCAGAGGAAATCACCTCCCATTCTCCCTGTTCATGAATATTTCTAAAGAAAAAAAAAAAATCATTATTATCTTTAAACTTCACATTGATAAACCCCTGGGTGTTCTCCCAGACCTCGTGTGGGACACCCAGCTTAGAAAATGTCACGTGCACTGGTCAGAAAAATAACAACCTAAAAATGGCTTTAAGGAACAGGCAGAAAACAAATGAGGGAGTGCAAAAACCTGAAAAAAATCAGTTGATCAAAAAAGATGATTAACTACAGCTTCTCTGAGAGACAAAACATCGCCTTGGACTGGATGAATTTGGGGTTAAAATGAGCTCCAGGCAGGCAGGGATTGACCCAAAGGTGGAGAGTGCACGGATCAGGATCCCTCCATCTGAAGAGAAAACAGAAATATAGATGGTTTGTGCAATGATTTTTGGTCCAAAGGTGGAGAATGCAGGGATCAGGATCCCTCCATCTGAAGGGGAAACAGAAATATACATGGTTTGTGTAACGATTTTTGCAAAAGCAGAAGAGCAACTTGCAGCAACATATAGAACATAACTTGTTATGCAGGAAGAACTGCTAGCAGCACATGTAGGAATTTAGTTGCTAGGTAAAAACTATTAAGATAAGATGTATATTGTGAAAATTCTGTAAAACAAGACTTAGGTGCTGTGAAAAATCCATAAAGCAGAAAGCTTGAATCCAGCCAAACCAGGCTCCTAATTTTTGGCAAGAACAAAGTGACCTGAAAAATGGCCAAACCTCCACTGCACCTGCAAAGGGCAACCAGCAGACACCTGAGGAAGAGGTTGGCCTTCCTCCCAAGACCCCAGTTCACCACCACCAGGAGGAGTGGAGAATGCATGTGTGAAAAACGAGTTCCACTCTTTTAGAAAAAAATATAAGTTTAATAAAAATTAAAAGTAGACAATTAGGACACAAAAATGTAAAAGTATCTCGCCAAGGGTGCCTCACCAGAAAAGCACATTCACTCCTTCAGAATCCTTGTTTTTAACCTTTTACATATGCATTTTTCAAACATTCCTTTGAGTTCAGATGTTCCCTTGGTTTTTTGGCCCCCCCTTCCTTTGAAACTTGCCCCACTGTTACATTTTATTAGATAAAGTCCTTGTTGGCACCTGGTAGTCTTTCTGATACCAGGAGATCAATTAATTCCTTCTTGTAGCTTTTGTTCCACCATTGTCTCGATCTAATCAATTCAGGAATGTGGAAGATTCTCTCTCTATGTATCTTCTGGTTTGGTCAGTTTAAGTATTACAAAAAAAAAAAAAAAGAAACCTAGTCTTTTTACTGTCAACACTTTGTCACAATCAGAAAATACATTCATCACCTTTCTAAACTCTATTAATAAAACATAATACAGTACAATTATACCTGTAGTATTCATTTTAATATTTGCGAAAAGCCAACTTTATAATATGCATTTATAACAAGGGATAAACCCTGGAATGCTGCCCGCCCCCTGCAGCTCCTGGATAGCTGCATTTCCATGGGCACACAGGAGTGGGACTGGAATATCGATGGGAATCCATCCCATCCCAGGGACAGGAAAAAGGTGTCCCCAGGGGCTGCTTTGTCACTCCCTGGATGTTCCTCAGGAACAGCTATAGACACCTGATGTGGTTTTATGAGGCAAAAAAAAATAAAAATATATTTTCCCCATTTTACTGGGAAGAGTCATACAATATTTGCTCCAACACATTTTCATGTTTTATCAAATTCTTATAACAAGTTTATCCTAAAAATATCAGAAATGCAGGATATAGATATTGCATGAGTAGATTATGTAAGCAACTTGGTAGAATAATTTAGGAATTAATCAGGCCTTTTTTTATTGAGCGGAAATTCGGAAGATGGGAATCCATCCCATCCCAGGGAAAAGGAGTTGCAGAACAGGAACCCTCCCGCTGCACCCAGCCCTTCCTTCCCCTGCAAATACCAAACCCCGGAGCCCCAAAATACCCACGGCATTATTGAAACAGGACCTTTCCTTGTGCACTGAGTTCAGTTTAGGGTCAGAATCCAGGGATTTAATCACGCAGGGGCCCGGCTGGAATTAGGCTGAGGTTTTCCTTTCTGCTTGGACACTTCACACGTGATTGAGGCTCCTGGAGAGAGCAGCTAAATGCTGCTAAATGCTGCTAAATATTGCTATAATGCTGCTAAAATGCTGCTAAAATGCGTGATTGGGGTAGCTACAGCCATCCCTGGAAAATAAACCCGCTCAAGAATACTTGTGGAGGGTTAGGATGGAAGTAAATTTGGGAAGTTGATCCCAAGGGGAGCAGCAGAACTCCAGTGCTCTCTGATATCAGCCTGGAGTTCTTCTATTCCCTGGAGTGGCCAAAGATCTCCCGGCTGTGCTGGTGTTCACACAGCACAAAGGTGGTGCTGAGCTCTTCCAGGGAAACCTGGAAGGGTTT
Source organism: Trochalopteron elliotii (assembly GCA_024734555.1). Taxonomy (NCBI): domain Eukaryota; kingdom Metazoa; phylum Chordata; class Aves; order Passeriformes; family Leiothrichidae; genus Trochalopteron; species Trochalopteron elliotii. The sequence continues at coordinate 18,935 of JANPWX010019737.1, read as the reverse complement.
GGGATGGGAGGGACCTTAAAACTCATCCCATCCCACCCCTGCCATGGCAGGGACACCTCCCACTGTCCCAGGCTGCTCCAAGCCCAATGTCCAACCTGGCCTTGGGCACTGCCAGGGATCCAGGGGCAGCCACAGCAAATCTGGGAATTCCAGCCCAGCCAGGAATTCCCAATTCCCAATCTCCCATCCAGCCCTGCCCTCCTGCACTTTCCCGGGTTGCTCCTCTCTCTGCCTCAGGATCTTCCCTTTCCTGATCCAGGTTATCCTTTTGGGAGATGCTGAGGGTGCCTTTTATCCCTTCCTCCTACATATTCAGCTCGGAATCCTCACACACCGTATTTAAGAGCGCGTTTCCTAGGGAATGTAACGCTCTCTCCCCAGCAGAATGAGATCTGTGTTCCAAAGGATGTGTGTGCTGAAGGAGGAGGAGAATCTGATCCCAATCCAGCTGTTTGGTTCAGGAGCAGAGACGAGAGGAAGAGCAAAGCAGAGCGGGTGAAACCTGAGAATCACGGCGGAGCTCAGCCTGCCTCCAGACGGTGTTTGCTGCCATGCCAGGAGTGTGTCTGTGAAAATAACATCTGCATCCCAGAAAATCCAGATCCCTGCAGGAGCTGCCAGAGCTCGGGGCTGCGGGAGGAGCAGGGCACAGACTGCTGCTCCTGCTCTGGGCTGCCAGTGGGAATTCTGAAGGGTTTTCCTGGCTTTAACTCCCCTTCCCCATTGGGTTTTCCGCTGCTGCCATAGGCGTGAGCGTGGAAACGTGGAGCAGCAGCTTTGGGAAGGGCCAGAGCTTCGGAAAGGTGTTTGGGGCAGGGGGAGGAGAGGAGGAGAATCCCAAAGGTCCCCATGCAGCCCCAATGGTCTCTGAGCGACCCCAAAGATTCCTGGGTGGTATCTTGTAATTGGGTAGAAAAATCCGCATTGCGGGCCATGGGTGGTTGGTCACTGGGTTAAAAGTAAAAATAATTTAGGTGTCCTTTCTTAATTGGCCAGTTTGTTCTTAAAAGGCCTTGTAGAGAAAGAGATGGGGCCATTTTTGACTTGTTACCTAGAACTCAGAGCTTGTGAGACTCTGCTATAGCTAAGAATTAATAAACAGCTGAGTCCAAACACAAAACAACATCTCTCAGGCATTTAATCCCTGAGATTAAATTTTAATTTAAACTCTAGCAGAGAAAAGAAGATAAAACTGCAACACTCTGCCCTCAGTGACCCCACACACCTGGGGCTGAGTCCCTCCATGCCACCATATGTGACACCCTCACTTCACCTTTGCTGTCCCCTTCCCTGTGCCCTTTCCAGCTGAACGAGGTAAACTTTGATTTTAAACTATTCAAACACTGCCTTGATTAATTTTTATTTTCTTTATGTTAAGCATCTCCTCCACCTGTGGCATTTTTGGAATAATTACATTTCTGGTGCTTTAACAAATAGTTGCAAATGAAAGGAGCGCGAGCTGAAGTCAGAGCAGATGGGCTGAATAAAATTACTGATTCGGGAAGGATACCAAGAGAAATAACCTCCCATTTTAGGACAGGGGAGAAGAGAAAGGACAAGGGAAATTAATAGTCTAGTTATCCTCAGGGAAAACTCCATGAACTAAGAAGTGGGTGGTGTGAGGGGAGGGAAAGGCAGAGAGGGAGAGGTTTAATGTATCAGAGGGGCTTTGGAGCCTGCACACCTGGGAGGAAAATGGCAAATACCTGTGCTTTTCCTGACCCAGGAAAATGCCAAATACCCATGTGTAGCCCTGGTTCTGTGCCTGAGATGTTTTGGTTTTCTGAAATTCTTTTCCCAGGGAATTTTCTGTAAACAGGAGAAATGTTTTTGGAACTGTAACTTTGTTATTCATTCCTTTCCCTAGGAGGGACTTCTTCTTGATGTCCCTCTGCTCTGAGCAATGTGAGTGAAGAGGTTTGTCTTTGTGTCACCAATCCAACTGGTCTGTGTAAAATAGTATAAAAGGGAGACACATCCCAAGAATAAAGGAGTCATTTTCAGCCTTCTGAATCTCAGAGTCTGTGTCGTTGTGGTGTAAAACAGGGTCACTTTGCCTTTATCTCAGCCTTTCTCAGCAGAGTGTTCCAGGCCCTGAAAACATCCAACAGCTCTTTCCCTGTTTTTAATCCCTTCCCACTGACTTTCTGTGGATGGTCCTGTGCATCCCAGAGGAACAGATGGCTCAGCATTCCAGGCATGGGCAGGGAACATCTGGCAGATCCTGGGGCTGGATCAGCCCTGCACGGGAGGCACAGTTCTCAAAAGTGACAGATTTACATCCTGGGGAAGGGGCTGTGCTTGGGGCAGGCTCTTCACTCTACAGGGGAAATGTGGGATTTAATTGGACCCAACTCTGGCCATGAACTCGGGTTTTGGAAGGAGGATTGAGCCCATGGATAGGGAAAGGATGTCCCCAAGGACTTTGTCCCTTCCTGGCTGCTCCTCAGGAACAGCTATAGACACTCAATGTAGTTTTATGAGGCAAAAAAAAAAAAAATATATATATATATACATATATTTTCCCCATTTTACTGGGAAGAGTCATACAATATTTGCTCCAACACATTTCCATGTTTCATTGAAATGTTATAACAAGTTTATCCTAAAAATATCAGAAATACAGGATATAGATATTGCACGAGTAGATTATGCAAGTGACTTGGTAGAATAATTCAGGAATTAATCAGGCCCTTTTTTTATTGAGCACAAATTTGGAAGATTTAAGCAGAAAAAACCCAACTTTTTTCCCTAAAAATAAGGAAAAATACAGAGGCGGTGACTCCTTTGCAGACTTTGTGCAGTGGGGCATTGGAAGGGCGGATCTTCCATCCTTGGAAGTGTCCAAGGAATTCCTGAATGTGGCACTCAGGGCCCTGGGGACAAGGAGGGCATTGGGCAGAGCTTGGATCAGTCTGGGGAGGCTTTTTCAACCTCAGGGATTGCAGCTGCATTAAATTATGCAGGAGAACACTTCCCACCCTAATTTTGTACCTCCTGCAGGAGCAGAAGGTTCCCAGCTTGCTCCAGGTGACCCAGTCTGGGTGATGGGAGCAACTGGGAATTCCAGATCCCAGCAAATCCCAGCCCCCACGGGAAATATTCTGGGAGATATTAATAGAGGAGTGCTGGCAGGATTTGCATCTCATTAGGTGGCTCTGATGTAGTTAATCTTAGCATGCTGCATCTAATTTGGGCAAGCAGACTGTAAAAAAGAATTAAAAAATGCAAGGTTAGAGCTGACTTAAAAACCCAGCAGGAACAAGGGAAGGCTGAGAAAGAATTGCAGACCAGGGAAGGTCAGGATAATTTTTCCTGGTTGGAGTGGTGGCACATGTGGGATGGCCCTGAGGAGCCCTGGGGAGTTTCCTGCACATGTTTTTGGAGCATGGGATTGTTTGCAGAAGGTGAAGTTGGCAGGATGAAGTCCTGAGGTGTTCCTGATCTCTGGGCAGGATATGGCTGCTGAATTTTGGGAACTGGGGTGTACACCAGGCAGCAAATGAACAAAACACAGATTTTTGCTTGATGAAAAGGTGGAGTTCAGTCGTAAGAGTGAAAAGAGGAGGAAAGGGTGAAATCTTTAAATTTCACTGAGGTTTCACCACTCCAAAAGCAAAGTGAAAGCTGCAGAGTAACTCAGGAATAAATTTTTCCTTCCTGGATTTGTGGAAAGCTTTTTTTTTTTATCACCTTATGTCTTTCTGGAACTCCATCTTTAAGCCAGAAACCTTCAGAGATAGATTTGTTAAAATGTTGGCCAATAAAAGAGGAAAATGCTCAGAATTGGCCTCAAATAGCCTCAAGTTGCACCAGGGGAGAATTTCCTCCCTGTGAGGATGGTGAGGCCCTGGCACAGGGTGCCCAGAGCAGCTGTGGCTGCCCCTGGATCCCTGGAATGCCCAAGGCCAGGTTGGACATTGGGCTTGGAGCAGCCTGGGACAGTGGGAGGTGTCCCTGCCCATGGCAGGGGTGGCACTGGGTGGGATTTAAGGTCCCTTCCCACCCAAAGCATTCCATGATTCCATGATACTGGAGATCAGGAAGAATTTCGTCATGGGAAGTGTTGTCCAGCACTGGCACGAGGAGTCCCCAACACCTGAAACGTTAAAAAAACTGTGGGTGTGGCACTTGAGGACACAGGGCAGTGCTGACCACGGTGGGGGTGGGTTGACCTTAGAGGTCTTTCCCAACCTAAAAATTCTAGGAATCACCAATTATAGGGAGACATCTGTGGGGTTGATATTTCTGGGTCTGAGAGATTTCAGCCTGCTAGCAGCTGCTAACTTTTTACCCCTCAAGGAAAAATTTCTTAAGAAAGTTCCTTTTCAAAACAATCTTGGCAAACAACTCTCCTTTCTCAGAACAATCTTTCTCCAGGTGGTGTTTTGCTGTTTCTCTGGTTTAGCCCATGGGATCAGAGAGGTGTCGTTCCTATTCACCAACCATGGTAAGTCTGTGTGGGAACCCCTTATAAAAGGCAGTAAGGATTAGACAATAAAAGCCTTTTTCCTGTGCTCTTTGCCTTCTGAAATATTTGGAGTCTTTCTTTCCTGTCCTACAGTGACAAACATCCATTTTCCAAATTCTGTGGAGTTTAAAATAAAATTTAAGGCAAATTCTATGGGATCTGCCTTAAACCACTATAGCAGTTTATAGCTCAGCAGTTCCATGATTTGCATTTCAGGCTGTACCAGTGTTGATGCTCCCCTGGAGGCTGATCCCACACTTTGGCAGTGGCACTCACATCTCCACGAGGTTCCTCCCTTATCACTCCCAAGGAGTTTTCCCCACCACGAGTATTTTGATGCAGCCAAGTGATCCCACAGCCAGATCCTGGAGTTCATTAACGTTATCAGAGATTTGTGTGGGGATGGCAGAGATAACTCCGAGTGTCTGCAGAAAAAATCTGCCTTTGAAAGAATAATTAACTCCAGCTCTCTCTTGCCTCAGAGTTTATCAGCGAGGTGAGGCTGAATTGGTTTAATTTTTATTTTTAAAGGGATTTTCAGCTTCATCCTCAAGGCCTTGATGACCTCTAACAAATTAAACCTGTCTCTGGTCCTCCCTGGAGTTCTGCTGGAGGTGCAGAGGGATGAGCTGCCCAAAGCTGAGCTTTAGGGAGTGGTTTGAGCACTGAGGGTCCCATTCTGCCCTGGGTGGCACTTGGGGACATTTTCAGGAGTGTGGTTTGAGGTTCCCCTCAGACTGCAAAGCCCTGGGGATGATTTCACACAGAATTTCACACAGAATCACCGGGTTGGAAGAGACCTCCAAGATCATTGAGTGCAATGTGGGTTTAACTCCACATTCTGAAGGTCCAGCCTTGCAGAAAAATGGCTGTTATAATTAGCAAGACTGCTCCTTGAAGATGTTTTGTAAATCAGAGGGTTTAATAATGAAAAAACAACAAATTAAACAAAACGTTGCAGAAAACAAATAATAAACCATGAACAGGTGTCTGAGAAACCCTCAGACACCCTGCTAAGACATCTCAAAAAGCCTTTTCTTTCGTGTTCTTTCTTAAGTACTAAATGTTTTAGGAGGGATAACCTGGCTGAGAGCCAATAGACAGAGATTCAGGGTTTGAAGAACAGTGACAAGATCCAATAGATGCTTCTCTCTTGCCCTGAGCCAATCCTTGTCAGGAGGGTATGGAAGAATCTAGGTAAACTTCCTAAAATGTCAGAGGTGACCTGAACCTCTTTCCCTATTTGGAAGCACCTGCTGGAGGTGTGGGGATTGCACCACTATAGTCCAACCCAGCCCTAACACCTCAACTAAACTGAGTGCTACATCCAGTCTTTGTTTAAACACATCCAGGGATGGTGACTCCACCACCTCCCCGGGCAGATCATTCCAGTATTTTATTGTTCTTTCCATGAAAAACATTTTCCTAATATCCAACCTGTATTTCCCTTGGCACAGCTTGAGGCTGTGTCCTCTAACACGATGCTGGGGCAGATCCAGGTGTGTCTGACTGGTGGGATTGTCCAGGTGAGGCTCAAGTCCTCTGAGATCAGTTGTCGTCCTGATTTTTCAGCCTTCTGATTGTTTCTCATTTCTACTGGAGTTTTCTCACACTTGTAACAAAAACAAAGAGTGATATTTTGTAAATAACACATTCCTTTCCAGGGGGAAGGACAAATTGATGGGTTGCTGGTTTGACCAGTGGGGTCTGAGAGGTGTCAGCCTCACCCCCCCAATCACTGGTCAAAGTCCAAACTCTATTTAAACCCTGAATCCAAAAATAAATTTTTTCTTCTCGCTCTCAACTTGCCGGGTGAGTGTCCTTCTTTTTGTGTCCTCTTGAGACAATCAATGAGTGCAGCCTTGGGTCAAATACATTAAAATATGTTCAAATCTGCTTTTGAGAACACTCTGAGGCTGCTGGAGCTGTGGGTGGGAAGGGAGATCTGGAAGGAGAAGGAGATGTGCTGGGAGAGGGAATTTGGGGCTCTGTGTGAGGGGAACAGATGCTGGAGGGTGGCACTGAGGGACAAGTGTCACCTGGGCTGTGCTACCCTGCTGGCCACCTGGAGAGGGTCCCCTCTGGGGCTGGGCAGCCCAGGGGACTCTGTGTCCCGTGGGAGAGGGGTCCTGAGCCCACCCTGCTGGGTTTGGGATGGAACTGGGGCAGGTGGGACGTGTGGTGGCACCAGCAGGGCTGGTGGCAGTGGGCTCTAGAGTCCTCAACAGTGCACAGAAATATCAGCAATGTGCCAGAAAACACCAGATCATGGAATTCTTTAGGCTGGGAAAACCCTCCAAGGCCATCAAGTCCCACCATCCCCCAGCACTGCCCCATGTCCCCAGCTGCCACAAATCCAGGAAGGAAAAATTCATTCCTGAGTTACTCTGCAGATTTCACTTTGCTTTTGGAATGGTGAAACCTCAGTGAAATTTAAAGATTTCACCCTTTTCTCCTCTTTTCACACTTACAACTGAGCTCCACATTTTCATCAAGCAAAAATCTGTGTTTTGTCCATTTGCTGCCTGGTGTAAATCCCAATTCCCAAAATTCAGCAGCCATATCCTGGCCAAAGGTCACAAACACCTCAGCAAACCAGTAAATGCTCTGGGATTCATTTGGCTGAGACTGCAGCTGGTTTTACATTTAGTTGGTGCTTTGCAGCCTCTGGGTGAGGGCTGGGGGATGATTGCTAAATTCGGGATTTCACTGGGAACAGCTGCAGACCTTCAGCACTTCCCTGGGCTCCCATATTTTGGGATTCTCTAGAACCCACTGAGCCCTTAAGTAACATATTAAGCATTGTAAGCAGCAGTCTGTTAATGAATGAGGAGCTCAGGTAGCAGGGAATGCAATCCCACTCACCACCCACTCCTAAAACCCCTGACACAGGGCAGTTCAACACGGACAATTTCAGCCCAGGCTGAGATTTGACATCAGGAATGTGGCAGAGCAGATCACTGCTCTGATGAAAGCAAAGACAAAAATCATCTTTAAATCCCTTTTTTCCCAGACTTCCTCCAGCATCATTTACCTGCATTAGGAGCAGTCAGGATCTGGGAGTAGGTGTCAATTATTTCTGGAATTGCCATCAACACGGGGAGTTTTCCTTTTGTTTCCTCCAGAGTTTTGGATGCTCTCTGTTGCCTGACACACACCAGGGCATTAAATAATGCAGGAATAACACACCGTTACCCTCAATTCCTTTAACATATCCCAAAATCCCTTATTTTCTGACACTACAGCTTAAATAGGTGTGACTATCCATTAACCTTTGGCTTGCATGGGATTCTCCAGGAGAAATGCAGAGCCAGTGGTCAGGGAACATCGGGTGGGGAAGTGCTCCAGCAGCCAGAGGTTTTCCCAGGATTTGCATATCCTGATTTTCAGGAAAGGTGGATTGGCTCTGGTGCTGCTCTTGGAGCCCTTTCATGACAGAGATGAGATGTCCAGGCCTTCAGCGCCCTGGAGGATAAAAGAAAATCTCTCTTAGGACTCAAATCTGGTTTTTGTTCAAAGGTTTTAGGTGTTTTTAGAGATCACTGAGTCGACTGGGCTTCAGAGGAAACATCCCCTGTGTTATCCCACAATTAAAACCTTCTGATTCCTCCGTGTGAGCTGGGGGATCAAAGAGAAGAGATTTGGCTGCTTTTATCCCTTTTTGGGAGGCTGGTGGTTGGGAGCTGCCTCCTGGGGCTGTTACCATTTCTTGTGCTCCCACCAATTAAATCCGAGTGCTTTTGCACATCCATCAATTGCTGTCCCCATGTCATCCCCGATGCAGAGCCAGCCCAGGGTGGCTGTGGATGTGTCAGTAACCAATTCCATGAATTCCATCCAGGAGCTGACGGCAGGAATTGCAGGAATTCACCCCAGCTCAGCAGTCGGAGCTCATCCCATCAGCTGCAGCCTTGATTCTCCCCGACTCCTTCTCCTTCCCAAAAAAAGGAAAGGAGATGGACCCGGGCTCCAGCTGGTTCCAAGAGTGGTCCCAGCCCCAGTCCTGGGGGACAGGGCAGGGCAGAGTGGGCAATGCTGTGGGACTGGGGCTGGAATAGGCCCCTCAGCACTCCCAAAAGGCTTTTCAGATGCACTGGCTAATGGAAGAGCAGTAATTAATCCTTTAAAAGGCTCCTGAAAGATAATTTTGTGTCTGTGCATCACTTCAGTCCCTGCTTTTGAACTGCCAGGCAGAGGTTCCTCCCGTTATCCCGAGGACAGCAGGATGGAGTCTCTGCTCTCACATCTCCCAGGATAAATCCAGGGAATTCAGCTCTATTTAGGTCACTGCCTCTTGAAGAAGGCTTTCAAATGAGTATTACCAGCCTGAAGGTTTTTCCTTCCCCTCCCTGAAGGAGTGGGAGGCCCTGAACAGGCTCCTTGATGCTCTGGGGGATGCAAATGGGAACAGAAAGGGCCCCTGGGAGCTCCTCTCCTGGCAGAGCCTACCTGGCTTCACAGCAGGGATTTGGATGCCTTGGAAATAATTCTCTTCTAAAGAAAGAAAAATTAGGCCCAGGAAACAAAGGAGAAGCAGTAATGATCAAAGCTGTTTGGATTTGATAGCTGAAGAATAAAATAAAAATAATCTCCTTGGCCGAGAGAGAATTTCGTTACAAACAGATTTAATTTCTCCTGATTTGTGCTGGGGCTTTACCTGTGCCAGGGCAGGAATGCCCAAACCCTGGAAAATCTCTGGGCAATTCTATGGATCAGAAGGTTCTGGAAAGAAAATATTTCTTTTTTTGTGCTCTGCTTTTGTTCAGGCAATGCTTTGAGCTCGCTGCTGTGGCAGCTCTGCAGCCTCAGGAGCCAACAGCAGGAGCAGGGAGTGATCCATAAAAACCAGCACCTAAACTTTGGGGAGATGAAAAGGGAATTTCTAACATTATCCTTTAAAAGTTCTTCCATGTTGTGTCTTCATTCAGACCATTTCTCTGTTTGATTTCATTACACAATAACATTTTATTATTAAATATACATTGGGTGTGTGAGTGGAAACGACACGGAAATTGGAACAGCTCCTGGTGGTTTGATATCCTCCAACTTTTCCCCTGAAATTATTTGTCTTGCAGGAATATTCTAAAGCCAAACTTTCCCTTCTGATTTCCACTCCTCTGTTCATGCCTTGCTTTCTTCCCAGGATTTCCCTTGGAAGTGAAATTTCAAACCCCAGCTGGCTTTGCTAAAAATAAACTCCTTCAAACCTTTGGATTTCATTTAAATGTATTTTATCCTCACTTATCTCTGTGCACGGGGATTTTACCTAAAACAGCAAATATTTTGAGGAAGTGGAAACTCAATAGGGGCTGCTCCTGCACTTCCCATCTTTCCCATGGATTGGACAAAGGAGTGGGATATATGAAAAACATAAAACCTAAATATATGAAAATATCAAATATATGAAAACCTAAATTCCTAAGGCATCACTGGATGAACCAAAGGTGTTCCAGACTGGCAGGAGGGAGTTTGGCCACAGCACAGCTGTTAAACCAGGATGGAAAAGTTAAGGAAAATGGTTAAAATAATCTGGGACAGAGGAAGGTGCTCCTGTCCATGGCAGGGAGTGGAACTGGATGAGCTTTAAACCCCAAATTTCTGGAATTCCATGAAATCTTGAATGATTCCTGCACAGCTTTTCTGTCCTCAATCCAAGTGTGAACTTCCCTGGATTCTGTAAGCTCAGGGAAAGTTTTTTCCTGCTTGTGGTTAGATGGGAAGTCCTTAAATTTCTGCTCTCTGGAAGGAGATATGCAGGTGGATCCCACAGGTCTGGGTGGCTGCCTGGGCTGGAGGAAAAGAGCTGGGCTTTACTTGGATAAAAATGGAAATAAAACTGGGGCCGGGTCAGATGGACACGGATCAGACCAGGAGAGAAACCTGTGTGGAAAATATGGATATTTTAACACAGCCTGATAGAGAAGTGCCTCTGGAGCAGCCAAAAATCTGATATTTTGAGGGATGAAGGTGCAGGAAGCTGCAGGAAGAGGAGTGTGATGAGGAAAGGAAGGACAGGTGTGATACAGGTGAGGTGTGACATGGAAATATCCCAAAAATGCTGATCCTTGAGATGGGCAGGGATGAAAATCTTTGTGTTGGCAGCCCAAGAATCTCTGCTCTGCCTGGAGATTCCATCAGGGAATCGCTGTCAAAGCTGCTCTTCTCTGTGGCCAGGGCAGGGCTCCCCTCAGCCTCTCCCCCACCTTTTGGGGTCCCCAGAAGAGGCAGAAAGCTCCTCAGTTAAATGGGGAATGGGGAAACTGTAAATGCTTTGGTTCACCACTGCACCAAGCCATGCAGGTGAAATGCACTGAAAATTCAGATAAGAGATTAAAAAAAAAAAAAAAAAAGATATTCAAAGTGTTTTGTGAGCACAGCATCAATAAAGAGTTACAAATTCTTTGATATTTACCCACAAGGCTCTATTAAATGATTATCATTGCAGGCACACTTCCTCCTCATCAGATGAAGGAATCCACACCATTCAAAAGTTAACACTCATTTCCAAAGTAATATTGTCATTAAATTTCTGTAAATTAAAGTGGGACTCCCTCTGGATTTTAAAGAGATTGTGTGAGGGAGCAGAGGCACTGCAGAGAGCACAGCCTGCATCTGTGTCAGGCTCTGAAAGCTGAAATCTGCTGCCACAATCCTGCATGGTCCCCACGGCTTTGGAATGTTTTGTACTTGGTGTGTGTGGCAAGAAATCATCAGGCTGAGAGTGGGTAGGATTTCTGTGGAAGTTTTAGAGAGGAAAACTTTATTAATAATTAAGCAGAGTGGGTGCAAGGGCAGGTTTGACCTAGTTGAGGCCCTCCAGGACCTGAAGAGACCCACAGGAAAGGTGGAGACCATTTCCAAGAGCTGGAGGGACAGGACACAGGGAATGGCTTCCCACTGCCAGAGGGCAGGGCTGGATGGGTGTAGCCCTGGTTCTGTGCCTGAGGAGTTTTGGTTTTCTGAAATTCCTTTCCCAGGGAATTTTCTGTAAACAGGAGAAATGGTTTTGTAACTGTAACTTTGTTATTCATTCCTTTCCCTAGGAGGGACTTCTTCTTGATGTCCCTCTGCTCTGAGCAATGTGAGTGAAGAGGTTTGTCTTTGTGTCACCAATCCAATTGGGCTGTGTAGAATAGTATAAAAGGGAGACACATCCCAAAAATGAAGGAGCCATTTTCAGCCTTCTGAATCTCAGAGTCTGTGTCCTTGTGGTGTAAAACAGAGTCAGATGGGACATTGGGAATTCCTGGCTGGGCTGGAATTCCCAGAGCTGCTGTGGCTGCCGCTGGATCCCTGGCAGTGCCCAAGGCCAGGTTGGACATTGGGCTTGGAGCAATGGGACAGTGGGAGGTGTCCCTGCCATGGCAGGGGTGGCACTGGGTGGGGTTTAAGATCCTTTCCAACCCCAGCGATTCTGGGATTCTGTTTTGGGAACAAAATTCCAAGGGGGTGATGCCCTGTGTGGCATCAGGATCCAAGACAGGAGCCAATATTTCCCAGGAGCAGGTGTGGGGTTCCATTCCCTGTGCTGCAGCTGGCAGTGGATGTTTTGGAGCAGAGTCCTCGTGTCTGTCTGCCTGTGGAGAGGCTGTGGATCAGGGAATGGAGGATTCCTGCTGGGGCTGTTCCATTCTCAGGGGAAAAAGGTGCTGAGGTGACTTGTTCACACCCTCTGCATGTCTAAAATGGCACAAAACTCCCCTGAGGTTTTCCATAACCTCTGGAGAACACCTGAGCCTGGTGCAAACCCTGCCCAGAGCTGCCCCAATTCTCTGCTGCTGTGGGAGTGAAGCCATGGCTGGGACAACACTGAGACCAGAGCAGGGAGAACAGGAATATTTTTATCTTTGCTGAGCACATTTCCTGTGCTGAGCTGGAAATGCATTGTCTGACTTCAGCTGGAACCAGCACACAGGGCAGGAGAAAAAGGCAAATCCACTTGTGGGTAACTCCTGCCCATGCACCACTGATGTGAGACACCCAAGTCCTGCAGGCAAAGGCAGCTGGGCTGGTGGAAAATATTCCACTTTATGATCCACTCCCAAATTTGGCAAGGAATGAAGCAAACATTGGCTTTTGTCAGCCTAAATATTTCAGAGGGTTACAGCCCCCAGGATCACGATCTGGGGTGCAGCTGGCCAGGGCTGCTTCTGGCTGGTGGGAGTTTTGTCAAGCTGGGGAGAGGCAGAGCCATCAAAGTCTGCAGATAAAATGGTTTAATTAGCAGCTCCAGTGCCTGCTGCTCTGCCCTCAAACCCTCATCCATGTGAGCAGCTGGGAAGCTGAGTTAGTGATGCCTTGGGAAGGCTGAGCTGGAACAGAGACTGGACAGAGATGGAGAATAAAGGAGATATTTATTAAAAGGCCTTTAAGGATCCACCTTGGGCAGGACAAGAGCCTGGCCAGGGCTACACCCAAGGTGGACCCAAAATGGTCACAAAATGGGCACAAAAGGGACACAAAATGGACAAATGGTCACCAGGTCTCACACTTTTCTAAGTTTTGGTCCATTTGCACATTGGGGTTGAATTGTCCAGTTCCAGCTGCAGGTGATGCAGTCCCATCCTTCTTGTTTTCTCCCTTCAGCCCAGCCTTGTTTGTGCTTTGGGGCCTGAACACTTGTCCCAGTTGTCCTTGGTGTGCAGCAGGAAAAGGATTTGTTTTGTGTCCCTGCTGTGTGCAGAGCTGAGTGACACTGAGTGTGAGCTCAGAGCTGCACCCCTGGGCACCACAGAACATGAAACACATGGGAGATAAACCTTCAGGGATCATGGGAATCACTCCTGGCTCAGCCTGGGGGGCTCTTATCAGTCTGAAACACCTGGAGAGGGCTTTGGGAGGCTGAGTTTGGGGTGTCCCTGTGCAGGACCAGGAGCTGGAGTTGAGTGATCCTGGTGGGTTCCTCCCAAACCAGGACAGTCCATGGTCCTGTGAGTGTTGCTGTAGGACATGAAAGAAAGACTCCAAATATTTCAGAAGGCAAAGACCATGAAAAGAAGGCTTTATTGTCTAAATTCTTACTACCTTTTATAAGGTGTTCCCATCCAGACTTACCATGGTTGGGGAATAGGAACGACACCTCTCTGATCCCATGGGTTAAACCAGAGAAACAGCAAAACACCACCTGGAGAAAGATTGTTCTGAGAAAGGAGAGTTGTTTGCCAAGATTGTTTTGAGAAAAAGCTTTCTTGAGAAATTTTTCCTTGGGAAAAAGTTAGCAGCTGCTAGCAGGCTAAAATCTCTCAGAGCCACACTGTGAGTGAGGGCAGTGAGTCAGCAAGGACAGGACCTTCCTGTGGGATGGCACCAGGGACACTCTGGGGGCAGCTGTACCCAAAACTGTGGCAATTTCAGGCACATGAAGGACCAGGCAGACACAGAAGGTCAGGCAGGAAAAGCTTCTATTTTAATTTTTTGACTTCATCTTTTACACATCTTGATTAGAAGGCAAAATATTGGCTGCACAGGTTGACACCTTTTTGACCTGGTTGGTGAACATCACCTTCCATCATATTTCTCCTCCCAGAGGAGAAATATGTAAACAAAATAAATAAGTTCTAAATATCTACATAGTTTACATGAAGCTGCATGAGAATTTCCACTACAAACTGCAAACACTGAAAAGCAGGAAAATTCAGGATGACACAAAATGGGAGCAGGAGCCAGGAGGGCTTGAGGGAGAGCAGGGCAGCTGCAGCATTCAGGCCTCTGCTGTGGCTGTGCCTCAGTGTCACCCACGATGTCACCAGGGGCTGAGGGGACCCCAGGGCACAGGGTCAGTCAGCACTGGGGCCTGTCAGCCCAGAGAGTGCCAGTGCCTGGGGCAGCAGGTCACAAACTCCCAGGAATGTCCTCAGGGGTGGGTGGCATCTCCAGCAGCCAAGTGACCTCTGAGCAAGGACCTCAAATGCAGAGAATGGAGTGGTTCTGTTGGAAAGGGACCTTAAATCCCATCCCATCTCATCCATTCCATGGGCAGGGACACCTCCCACTGTCCCAGGGACACCTCCCACTGCCCCAGGCTGCTCCAACCCCCATGTCCAGCCTGGTCTTGGGCACTGCCAGGGATCCAGGGGCAGCCACAGCTGCTCTGGGCATCCTGTGCCAGGCCCTGCCCACCCTCCCAGGGAGGAATTTCTCCCCTGTTGCAACTTGAGGCCATTTGAGGTCAATTCTGAGCATTTCCTCTTTTATTGGCCAACATTTTACCTATTTCTTCGCCACACTCTGGACAGTCTGTGCTGGTGACCTTTAGCTGCAGAGCCCAGTTCCTGGTACATTACATTTCAACCTGAACGGTGTGGGAAGGAAAAAAACTTAAATCCCACCCAGGGACACCTCCCACTGTCCCAGGCTGCTCCAAGCCCCAGTGTCCAGCCTGGCCTTGGGCACTGCCAGGGATCCAGGGGCAGCCACAGCAAATCTGGGCACCTGTGCCAGGGCCTGCCCACCCTCTGAGGGAAAAATTTTAATCCAAATTGATAAGGGCTGCAGGGACAGCCCCAGGTGGACACAGTGAGCACCTGTGGGGGTCTGGGACTGCAGCAGCACTGGCACTGTCACCCCCTGTCCCTGTCCTCTCTGTGTGGTGGCAGCAGCCCCACAGTGCTGGAGCCAGGCTGGGGCTGTGCTGGGGCCTCCCTCAGCTGCCAGGCAGAGGCAGGAGGGATTGAGAATGAAAAATGGAGAATGAATAATGGATCAGCCCCTGGGGAGCTGCGTGAGGAGTCCCAGAGCCCCGAGATCACAGCACAGGCTGGGCTCTTGCCTCCCCTTCCCTCAGTGCCTGCTGCTAATTGGAGAGGGGTCACCAGGGCAGGCTGAGGAGGGGAATTTGGGAATGCACAAATTCTGTAATTGCTTTCCTCTGCTGGTTTGGGCCATTTTATGATCAGGATTCAACACCGGAACTCTGTCCCCATTCAGTTAAACACACCAGGGGGGAGGACATGGGGTGGTTGCCTGTTGGATATTAAATATTCCCAAATAACAGGATGGGACTGCTGGGAGACATTCCTGGAGCTTTTATTGCAGCATCAGCCTCAGCAGAGGGTGAGACAATTGAAAGATGCCAACAGCTCACGTCCTGCCAACAGCAGCCAGAACTCTCTGTGTTACAAGAGAGAATCCTCTGTGTTCCAAGGCCTTTTAAAAGTTTTCTAACCAATAGCAAATCATTAAGAGCTTACAGGTATCTGCAAAAACCAATCATTAAAACTACACTTATACCTTATATCCCACAATAGGTGCTTGTTTCATATTTTTTTTGCTATTCAGGAACTTTTTATACTCTTCTATAAACAAAGCACAAAGCCTCATTATTAAACTTTTCTCTCATCTTGCTTAATGTATTTTTCTACTTGCTAAGGCCTAACTCCACACAGCACAAAAACACAGTCTTATTATTCAATAAAACACAGTCTTATTTTTCCGTGCCCTTATTCTTGTATCCTTTTAACTTTAGGTCTACATCTGCACTGCTATGAGAGTTTTTTTGCTTTTTCTATCTCCCACTCTAATTGCCTCTCTTTGGGGTGAGGATGGGAGAGCTCCTGCTGGAGTTTGTTCTCCATGTCCTCTGCGTGGGGCATGCTCTGTGTCCCTTCCAGCTCCAGGGATATTTCTATTCCTTTCTCCAGCCCCTGGCTCAAATGGAGGGACCAAAGTGGAAAGGATTTCAATTGTAGTGAATTTAAGTGGTATTTTTATAGCTCTGGAGGGTTTCTGACACTTGACATCAGCAGCAATGGATCAGCCACTCACTGCAGGTAAAACCAACTGAATTGCAGCTCTCTGATCCCCTCCTCTGGCTCTGGCTGGACCACAGGGATTTCCTCCTGGAATTCCTCACCAAGAGAGGTCACATTTGTACTTGAAAATGAAACTTTTTCTGTCTGAAGTCCAAAGAAGCTGGCTTTGGAAGGCAGATGTAGGGAAGCAAAATGTAATTCCTCCTACCTCTCATTATCCAGCTGTATTTGGGCTGATCCCTCAAGTCTCCCCAAATTTTCCTGAGGGTTCAGGCCATGTCCCAGAGCTCCATGCCAGGGCAGGATGTGCCTGACTTTCCCTCTCCTCTCTGGGGCCCTCTGGGTGTGCAAACACCTCCTGAGGGGGTTTCTCAAATCGCTGCTGCTAATTGGATTGATCAGCAGTTGACTGATCAGCCTCCTGCTAATGAAGTGTTGGTGAGGCTGCAGCAGCTCCTGGTATTGGGAATTTTCCTCAGGCTCAGCCAGCTCTGAGCTGCTGCCCACAACATCTTTAATGGGAGAAACTGGGAGAGGGACAATATTTGCTGCAGGGCATCGTTCCTGGCCAGGGGGATGCAGAGATTCCCAGCTGCAGCTCCCAGCCCTCTCCAGGACACCCCAAAACCACCCTGGATCAGAGCTTGGGGGTTTCCAGAGTGTTTGCATTTATCCCACGGAAGAAATGGGCAGGACAGGGGGCCAGAGAAGCCTTTTTTGCACATTTCTTGCTGAGGGGATTGATCTGCACATTAAAGGAGCTCCCACCCATGTTGTGTGTGAGGAATGAGCTCCCCTGGCACGGCTGACACCGGAATTAGGGAGCAGCTTCTGCGAGGCAGCAGTGAGGAATGGTTTCATTTTGGGCTAAAAATGAAATGGAACCTACTGGAGGGTTTTTTTTGTTGTGGGTTTTTTTTTTTTTTTTTTTCCCCAATTAGGAATGTTCGACCTGTTTGAGGCGAGATGACAACAAGCTTGCTTCCCATTTAATGAGCTAAAGCTAATTGGGATTGGAGGGTGTGAGACAGCCTGTGGAGCCACAAAGACCAGGGTGCTGCTCCTGCATTTCAATGGGCTCCAGAACAATGGGGCTAAAATGCCTTTCCTTGGATTTTTAGAGACCCACGGGCATTGATCTGACAATGCACTTACTGCAGGTTGGGTTTAGCAGGAGTACCTGGGTTTAACCCTGTCCAGCAGAACTTGCAATTGCTTTTTTAAACCCCACAGAACGTGAGACAGCACCAAAATCATTTGGGGAGGGCTGGAGAGGGAGGGCTGTGGGTCTGGGTGTGGAGGAAAGGTGTATTTTAGCAGGATGGGCTGTAAAATGGGGTTTTCTCTGTGTGTTTAGATAACGTGTGAGGTGTTGAAAGTTGGATTCAAATTCTGTAACATCTATTCAAACTCTATAACCTATTTAAACTCTGTAACATCTGTAAGATATGGTGGTAACAGAATGGAAAGGGTTTGTTTTTTTTCCCCAATGAAGCTTTCCTTGAAGCTTTTTACCTTCAAGGAGCAGTAACTTTGGGGTCTGAGGAGCAGCAGAGGTGGGACAGCTCTTACAGAACTCCCCTCACATTTATTTATCAATTCCCAGCTCTGGTTTGGGACGCTGAGCAATGCCAGGATGTGTTGTGTTGGGAAAGATGAGACAGGGAAAGCTGACAGATATGATTGCTTGGCAAGAGATTCTGAAAATATAAAACCTGTGAGTGAAATAGAAGTGAAAGCTGAGCTTTGAGATGTGGGCATGGCAGGCAGGAAGATGGTGATTAGCTGGAGGTGGGTTTAGTAATAGCAAACAAAGGGAGACCAAAGAGCTCAGGGGAGGAGCCCCGACATGGTATCAGGGAAAAGGTAGATAAGAGAGTAACCTTTAAGGTTTAGGATACAGAGTGATGTGGTAATATAGCAGTTCTGTAGGATTTGGATCTCACACCGGTTGGTCACTGTAAATCAGAATATTCAACACAAAAAGAGATCTAATGCATTGTAACAGGGACCCAGCTCTCTCTTTGGGGCACCCCTTCAGCCCAGGCTGGTGGCTGAAGGCAAGACCCTTTTACCCACGACCCTTGCAATAAAACCACGAGTTCCAAAAGCCTCCCTGGTCTCCAGAGAACCCTCTCCCTGCTATCGATGGATGCTCCTACAGTGTTGGTGACTCCCTCTGCCCCGTGGGATGCTCCCAGTGCCCTGGGAGAGCCCCAGGGATGCCCTGGAGGAGCAGGAGCAGGGATGTGGGTCCTCTCTCTGCCAGTGCCCCAGTCTGTGCCCACGGAGGTGGCAGCAGATGAGGGATGGCTCTGCAGAGGCTCCGCACAGGGACTAATTAAGGTGAGCAATTCTCCTTTGCTTCCATCCCTCACAGCAGCCTAATTGGGAGGCAGAGGAGGCATTTTCACCTGGAGAGGATTAATTTTAGCTGATGAATGCCCCATCTCAGCCCATTCCCTGCTGCAGGGACGTGGCTCAGCTAGGGAGGGACAGGGGCTGGGAACTTCCACGTGGCTCTGATTAATGGGAACACTTCAATTCAGAGGCTTGGAGAAGTTTCTTGGCTCAGAGTTTGACTCCACTGAGCCTCAGTAAAACTCTCTGGAGCTTTCCAGAAAAGCAGTGCCCTGCTGTAGGGAGTGCTGGGCAATATCCCAGAACCCCAGACTGGTTTGGGTGGGAATAATGGACCTTAAATCCCATCCAGT
>JANPWX010019734.1:1344696-1403035 GCA_024734555.1 Trochalopteron elliotii | reverse complement strand
TTTTTTTTTTCAGAAATTGCTGTTATTTGAGCACACAGTTATTTGAGTATAACACTGTACTTTGTTAGATGATTTTTCTAATGCTTTCATGCAGGCACATATATGTGTGTATATATATAAATGCCACCTAAAAGCAGAGATGTAAAAGGTTTTGCATGTTTTGAATATTTAGCTCACAAACACTGAGGTTTTGCCCAGAGCAAGGTGGATCATGGAGATGTCTGTACCTTAGCACTTGCCTGCAGCCAGTGGAGTGAGTTACTGCAT
Source organism: Trochalopteron elliotii (assembly GCA_024734555.1). Taxonomy (NCBI): domain Eukaryota; kingdom Metazoa; phylum Chordata; class Aves; order Passeriformes; family Leiothrichidae; genus Trochalopteron; species Trochalopteron elliotii. Next base: position 1,402,768 of record JANPWX010019734.1, on the reverse strand, counting down.
CTGTTCTCATTAATGCAGAAGCCTTAGAACAGGAATTAAGTCATGTCAGGTGTGTTGAAGCTGGAGATGTTAAAAGGTGTGCAACTTGCTAACTGGCAGGTTGCACAGTGGTGCTGAAATGTAAACAGCTAGTCTGTTCCAGGGCTAGTTATTCCTGGCCATCCCTTCGTCCTGTGGGATAGAACACTGTGGCAATTTAACAGTTCTCAGTAGTTGTATGAAAACTGTGAAGCTGGAAACAAATTATATTTTCTCCTGTTGAGAGTAGTCAGAGTTAAGTAGTTGGAATGAAAAGTACTGTTGCAGCTTAATTGAGATAGCAAATGATGTCCTACAGTGCAGGGTGGCACAAAGGTGAAAAGTGCACATCTAAATAAATGTCAGGGAAAGAATTAAGTGTTCATTTGAAGATGTGTATAGCAGTACTTCCTTTAAAGAGTCGTAATTAATCTCACAGTGTGAACTTTTTGACCACATGACAGTGTAATAAGACAGAAACATTCTAATTCAGGGTGGTGCCATGTGCTCCAGAATGAGGAGCTGAACTGTTCCGTCACGTAAAACTGGTTCTGGACTGGCTCTGAAGTTACTGGTGTCTTATCAAATCCACAGTTGTGTAGAACAGACCAAGTATGGCTCACGTCTGTGGAGTTTTACTAATAGAGGAAAACCTGTCTTTTCTGTTTCTGTCACGATTTTTGGTGATTTCTGTGAGTGGTGTAGTTGGAAAAGGGTGCAGGAATGCTGCTTGCTTTCCAGCAGTACCTGGTGTTCTCTTGTGTTTTATTGCTCTGGAGGTAGTTCTTTTGTAGAAATGCCCAACTATTTTTATTTGCACAGTTAATAAAATTAGATACATTCTGAACTCAGGCTAAAGCTCCTTTCTGGTTCCTGTTGAAGGTATTTCTTGACTTGAAATCCTGCTCAAGTTCTCCTTGCATGGGACCTCTGTTTTTTTAAATGTTACCCAGCCCTGTATCTTCCACAGAGGTGCAGACCTGCAGCTGGTGTTTTTTCTTGGTGTTTGTATTGATAATTGATGTTGTCAGAAGCTGTGTGAGATCACTTTCTGCTTCCAGTGTCTCTGTGTTTAAAACATAAAGAAAAGCCATGCCTTGGTGGCAGTGACTTAGTGTTGAGGGGACATAAATGAACATTCTGGAAGGTGCTGGGTACCTGTGTCTTTGCCATTCTGCTCTGGCATTTCTCCCTGGGAAGTTTGTGTTTGTACATTTCTATAAATTTGTCAGGTGAAAATGAATTGTAATTGTATTAAGATTTATTTATCAGGCTGTTTTAGTGAGCATACCTCCAGCAAGGTATAGTATAGTGTGGTGTTCATTTACATAATTTGGAAGTGTATAGTAAAACATGCAGCTTTGCAGAGTTCATCTTCAGACTCAGATTATTGGCACCACCAATAACAGCTCAGATGGGATAAAGCAGCTCTGTTTATAGACACTCTCACACTCAACATAATCTCATGTTCCAAGTTTTTTGTCACTACATAAAAAGTAATTTTTGGCTTCTATCGTTACTTTGAATTACTTTTAAGTCATTTTTTCTTGTGGTATAATGAAAAAATGCTGCTTGATTAGTTAGTCTATCTTTTCTTGGGAGAGGAGAAAATGTCCAAATTTTAGGAGCAGTTTTGATACCTTGCTGGAAAAGAAAACACAGAAATCCATTCCTTTGCCTTCTGAGCTTGCAGTGTTAATGTTTGAGCAGATACTGGATATTTGTGGAAATATCTGTAAGTCTTGAAGGTTTCACAACTTCCATCACAAAACCGTGTTACTATGGAAAAGTGGCGTTCACTCTTTTGACAAGTGTGACACTTAACGAGGAATAAAAATAATACAAACCACATAATACACAAACTGAGGAGGGAGTTGTCTGCACAGACAGTTTGTTGACACTTTGTTGGAAAAGATCTCTCTGATCTGTTTGTTGGGAAGGATCAAAAATACACTGGAATTGGACAGGGTTGTGAACGTTTTGTGGGGATGTTGCTACATATACATTCGTTCTAAATTGGGGCAGAGCTGTTACAGGCTCAGGGCCTTCATGTTGAACAGAGAGACTGTCCAGGGCTGGGGAAATGCCACCAGCTTGTTAGGAAAAAAATGCAGAATCCAACACTTGAGCACTATTTCAGAATGAAGATCGTTCCTCACAGCTTTCCACGAAGATGCTAAATGTAAGGTGCGCAGCGCTTTACAAATTGGAAAAAATAGAATGTATCTTTATATTTCTTTTTTCTTGTTAAGATTGTTTTCCAAACATGGATGCAGTGAGACAAAATTGTGCAGCTTTTTCTTGGCGTAGGCTGTCAGAAATGACACTCAGGAAGCTTTATTTCTGCAAAATACAAAAATGTGCTCATATAATTGGTGTTTTTTTTTTTTTTAAACCATGTTTAGAGTTGGCTCTAGTGGAGGTGAGCGTTTGATGGTTTTCCTTCACCCTTTGCTGAAGGTTTGGGGGCAGAGCATCAGTGTTTGTGTGTGGTGTGGGGTGGGCTCTGCATGGCGAGATCCATCCATCCTTTCCATCTTTTCCATCCTTTGTTGTCCCTTCCCTGCTCACGGTCCGGGCTGAGGGCTCCCAGCCAGCCCAGCTCGCTGTGGATGTTGTTCTGGAGTCTTTTCAATGTGGATGTGAAGCAGTTTGTCTGTCCTTTGCTTCGCAAGAATTCTCTTTTTCAAAAACAAAGCTGTGGCTATGAAGTAGCCTATTTGTCCTAAAACTTATGAAAAGGAGGGGGAGGGAGTGCAGGGACCCATCTTTATAACAACAATCAGCCTTTGTAAGGTTTCATTCCAGGCTAATGGCTGGTGAAATTGTTCTGGGTAGTTAAAATGAAATGAAATGAATTAAAGAACATGAAGGAGAGCAAGCAGAATGGTTTATTGCTTTTCTTTGAAGGCACAATAGCTATACTCTGTCTCTTTTTGTTACTCATATCTGTGTGGCGGATATTTAAAGTCAGGGTTTTGAATAGCATGATGGCTAAATGAGGGCTATAAATCGAGGGCTATGGTGCAAAATTCTAGTGCCAGCAAGTACTAAAACACAATACCAAAGAGGCTGGGGTCTAAAATTGTTTTAGACTGATGAATATGCAGACATAAAAACAACAGAATACAGATATTCTCTACCAAAAACCTTCAGAAAAAAACTAATGATCAGTTATTTTAAAAAGGAAAACAAATGTTTTAAACACATTAATGCTTTCAATTTATCCTGGAATGTTACTGGTATTTCCTTCAAAGTCTGCCAATCCATGCTTAATTTTAATTAAGAATATGAAAAACATGAAGTGGTCAAATATTTTTGTTAATGGCAAGATGTGAAAATGTGAAGAAGTTGGTGTACAGTATTTAATTTATAAACCTACAAATATAGGCAAAAAGATTTTTTTTTTAATTTGTTACCTTACTGATAGCAACACAAAAGTTTCCCAAAATGGGATAATGCAGCTTAGAGAGCACCTGGTTTAAGACTGTTGTTACACAGCTGAAAAAATAAAGTGTCATATCAGGTTGGGGTCACGTTTGTCTAAGAAAAACTAACAGGAGGATTTCTATTGTCAACACAGGAGATGAGCAGTGCGATAACAGCAAATTATACTCTCTGATCCACCCCCTGTTATAGAAGTGACTTGAGATTAAAGCCTCAGCCAGGAATTTCATTACTCTTATACATTTTTCACAAAGGCAGTATTTGCAAAAACAGTGGTAAAGAAGGGTCAGAAATTGTCATGAAAACATGAGATGATTTTTGACTCTGTGTGTGTGGGCATACATACATATGTGTGTGCAATACTATAAGCATGTTTAGAACCCCAAAAGGTACTTAATACAAAGTAATACAAATGTAATGTGAAGTTAACATGCCTAGGCCTTGGGCTCAGAATGAGTGGACGTTGGCTCCTATTTTGTTCGTGTTATGTTAAAGGTCTGGGGATTTTTTTTTTGGTTTTCATTTTTTTAGTTTTAAAACTTAAGCATAAGAATATAAACTAGAATTTAAGATAATTTAGAATATCATGAGTTAATAAAAAGTAAAATGCTTTTTAGGAGGTGAAGAGTACAGAGCTTCGTTACTTTTCAAACAACAACAAAAAATTAACAGTTCTGGTTTTATTGTCATTCAGCTGAGCAAAGCCCAGAGTCTGGGGATGTCAGTTTTCAGGCGTTTAGTGAACAGTGGCTACTCCAGGGTTTTGTAGTTGAGTCCTCATGAGCAGTTGCAGGGCTGAGCCTGGTGCTGTCCCTCAGTGTCCCTGTCATTTTCCCCATTTTTCTTCTTGCACTAGAAATCAAGGCTTCTTTCCTGCCTCAAGGGAGGGGATGGGTGTGTAAGGAACAGGTCTCCCAACTCACAGGTGTTGGCACGGGGTCGTGGGTTCCTTTGTGGGGTTGTGCTCCTGGGTTTCCCTGTCCAGACCTGCCAGCAGTGCTGGGTGAGTTGTCCCTTGGGACTCTGCTGTGATGGGTGGCACCAGAGAGGGACTTTTCCACCTCCAGAGTGTGCCAGCCAGCCCCAAACCCATTGCTGTGTCTTTTTGCTGGAGGAAGATCAAACCCCCCGTCAGAGTTGGGACCCGCAGAGGTGGAGCAGGTGTGGAACACGGGACCAGATGAGAGCAGAGGTGAGTTCCCTGGATGTCCCTCAGTTCCTGTTCAGCTGGTTTTAGCTGCTCGCTTAGAGGCAAAGGCTGCTCAAGGATGACCTATCCAGTTCTATCAGTAGCAGGTGCAGCAAGCCTCAGAGCTTCATCAAAAGAGGAATTTGGGGTGTATGAGCAGGAATCTGACTTGTAACCTGCACGTTCCACAAGTGTGAAGCTGCTGCACAACTTCTGGTAGAAAGCAGCAGTCATCTTTTTATCATGTGTTAAGGAAGTTCATCCATCAGATTCAGGAGATGGATCAGCTCCCAGCCCTGTGGCTTCCTATGCAATTGATATTTGGCATTGCCCATCTATTGTTGCAGAGCACTTGGTGCTGCACGTGGCTTTGTTTGTAGTTGTTACCTTTCACACTGACTTATTAAAAAAAGGGATTTCTTTGCAGATGCTTTGCCATCCATAGGGAGGATCAGAATGTAACTCCACAACAAGGGATGAGCTTTGTGCTCAGTTGGGAAGAAGCCTGCACACAAGCTCCCTACTTTATTACCTCGTTCTTTTTTCCTATTGGAATGCTTTTTAAATGTCTGAAATGTGGTAGGTGACTGACATCTGCTTAGGCAGACACCAGGAAGAGCTTCTTGATAGTTCTGCATTTAAAACTTTGGAGGAGCAGTAGATAGATGTCCGTGGAAATATTTATTACATCCATATGAAATGGCTCATTTTTTAGCAGCTGCTGGTGTATTTCCATGACGAGCATGTTCCGCTGGGATTGTGTTTACTTTAATAAAATTTTTCACTGCTTCACTCTGATCATATCTGGTCTTGGATAAGAATAGTTTGCAGGGCAAAATGAATGAGTGGCTTTGTGCATAATACAGGAGTATCAAATTAATCAAAATGTAAGGTGCTTTCTGCTTTTTAATACTGACTAAATGTTTTTCTTGCAGAAGTTAGTTGAGTTGGCTGCAAAATAGATTGTTATATTAAAATGCCTTTTTTTTACGACCTTTAAAAAAGATTTGACTTTTTCTTTATAGAAGGGTCCTTTTCCCAGGACACGTGTGAAAAGTGTTCTCAGAGGTGGCTATGGGAAGAAGGAAGTAGTAGATTTTATGTTTAAGAGGCTTAACTATGGCTTTGCGAAGTTGTGACAAATACTGAGGGGTCCTGAAAGTCAGAACAGCAGCTCATGAGTTGGGTTTCTTGGGTTTCCAGCCTGATTTTTCCTGAGTCAGGGATGTTTGACCCATTGAGACAGTTTGTTGTCCTCCAGTTTTTATTGCTGTGGCTGATGTTCTGAGCAGCTCATGGTGAAAGACTGGAGCCATTTCATATTTGGTTGCTTTTAAAAAAAGAAATTAAGGTGGATGAAAGCTTTCTGCAGATTTACCAAGCCCCTGACATTGGTGCACACCCCAGTCAGTGGTACCAGCCTGTGGTGTGGCACCCTACAAAACTGGCACTTTGATTTCAAGAAAGTAAAATGCTTGGGGGAAAAAGGCAAATAGTGCAGGGATTAGGGCCTCCACCTCTTATTCCTTTTGTCCCCATATACTTTAGATCCTTGTACAATTGTTCTTTGTTCAGGAGCAGCCTGGGATGGTGCTGTCCCTGCTTCCCTGAAGCTGCTCACAGTCTCTCTGGTAGAGCTGTTGTCTGTGCGTAAGCAGCAACTTTGAGGTGAGAAATTGGTCTCTGTTCTCACTGCCCAGAGCCTTTTCAGCTGTTTTGGCGTGGAATTTTGCAGAACAGTTTTGCCAGAATAATTTTCTGGTATGTTTTTATGGTTGATCTGCACATTTTGCACCAGTCCAATAGTTCCCAAGTAAGGGATGTGCTGTTCAGCATTAACATTTCTGGGCTATGCTTAATTCCACTGATGAATTCTGTAAGAATGTAGGAAATTCGCAATAATTTAACATGGAATAAGAAACTAATAATATTGTTCTTTCTGAGTTATTACATTTGCCTTTAAAGGTAGATGGAGCATTAACACCTGAGACTGTCACCATTGATCGTGGCAGTGTCACTGTAGAGGCCTGATGACTGTCACTTTACTTCAGAGATAATATAAAGAGCAGCCCACCTTAAATCAGGTAACTTCCTTCTCCATGCCGAGGCTGGAAGAGTTTTTCCACTGAATTTCAACAAAGGGCAGATTCACAAATTCTGTTCTGCCCAGACAGTGGGAGTTTGCAGTGATGGTGCTGTGAATTTTCCAGTTGCGGAGCATTTCCCATGAAGTGTTCTGGCCTTTTCTTAGCTGTTGTGTTGGAAACCAACTTTCAGAAGATGAGTTTGAGGTATGTAGGAGTGGAGATATTTCCAGATCTTCTTTTTGGAAATATTTGGAGTATTTTTGGAAATATTTGTGGTGTTTTGTCTGTGGAAAATAGCCTTGGAAGTATGACATGTGTTGCCATGAATCCGTTTTGTTAAGGAAAAGAACAGTTGATGATTTTGGGGTATCTAGTTGGGCACCCCTAGGGTGAAAAGTGCTGAGAAGAGATTTTTGAAAAGGTATAAACCCTGTTTTCAGTGTTGCAAGTTTGTTTTAGTGAAAAAAAATCTTTGTTTGCAAGTGGAAACCTTCGTTTTGGCTTAATTTTATGTTTCTAATTCTGCAATCACTGTTTCAGTTGTGATAGCCTCAATACTCTATTCAGTACTACTTTCAGAAGTTTTATTAATTAATTTACCAAGAGCAGCTTGCATGTGGCCTTTGTTGGTTCCTGTATTTTTGATAAAATGCAAAATTTCCTGATAGCCTTTCAGTGCAGTCTGAGGTTTAAATTTAAAATAAAAGTAGTCATAGAAAGTAGGGTTTGAAAGTGGTTTTGTCAGAAGAAGTAAATATTAAATGTGTTAAGTGTCTGTTCAGGAATGCAAAGAGGCTGTGTATTAATGTTTGACTCTCTAAGGCATCTCCTACTCTCTTCTGTGATTTTTTTTTTCCACTCCCTGCACTGTGTTTGCCCTTTTTTGATAAGTAAATGCATAATGAATTTAGGGAGTGCTGAGAGACAGGAAATGAAAGGAGTAGCCATTTAATACTGGTAATAGTATATATTTTGGGCTTCAAACCTTGAATTAAGATGCAAAATCTAAAGTGAATCACTGGAAAAAGTTTGTGTGATAGAGGATTTAAAATTGCTAACGAGTAAATGCTGCTGAGGATTTGGGATTTCCCCTCCCTTTTTCCTATTCCTTCAGAGCCCAGGGGGTATCTGACAGCCTTTAATATTCTGTTTTGATTTTTGAATGTAACAACATAGTAAAAGTCTAATAAAGCAAAACAGGTTGCATGGTTTCAATTTCTAGGGGTGGGGTGGATTTTGGTGGGTTTTTTTTTTCTTTTAAGCAGTTTAGCAGAAAGCAATTAAGAGAGCTCATTCTAGTGGCTAATCAAAATCATAAACCAAAACACAAAATAAAGGCAAAGTATAAATTAGTGCTACTGAAAAGATGTTCCCAAACCAGCTGTGCTTACATACATCAAGTTTACATTATTAACTGCACCATTTCTCCACCAGTATGTTGTCAGCACAGTGGAATGAAGCCTTCATCTTCACCCATTATTTCCTTTCATAAAAACTAAAATAACTCCCATCATAAAATAAGGCAAGAGAATAAAGTCACATAAGACGCGGAGCTGGAAATGTGCCTTTTCATTCAAACGTTTTGTTCAAAAAAAAAAAATTAAAAAAATTTTAAAAAAGCGGTGAAGCTGCACGTGAAGAGTTGAAGAGGAGCTGCAGAGCTGGCTGAGATAAAGATGACAGATGGGTGAGGGGGCTGGCGGGGCCCGGAGCCCCCCTGTTGGGGCTGACAGATCCGTCCAGCAGTGGCACCAGGGGCAGGGAGGCATCAGCTCCAGTAATGGAGAGATGTCTGCTGGAAAGATTGCTCTATCACCCTGATGGGCTCCTCGCATGTTATAAATCTGAGACTGTTCTGGGCTGCTGCAGAAATGAGCAGCTCCTTCTCCCTCCCGGAATGAAATGTCGGGCAGGGAAAAGGAGGGACACAAATGAAAAAAGCGAAAGTGAGGAAAGTTATCTTTTTTTAACGTAAATCTCTTGTGGAAACAATATCAGAGCCATTAGCGGTTTGAAAAAACAGCGCTCTGGCAGTCTTGGCCCTGTGCAGGGAAGAAAGAAGCTGCTTTATGGCTTCTCCTCCCTCCCCTCCCCGGGGCCTTTAATCTGGCTGCTGGAGTGATGGGCTGCTCTAAATTTCTGTGTGGAAAGTGAGGTCCAAGGTGCTGACAGCTCATGGAATCCCCATCCCTGGAGGTGTCCAAGGAATGCCTGGATGTGGCACTCAATGCCCTGGGCTGGGTGACAAGGGGGGGGGCATTGCTCACAGGTGGGGCCTGAAGATCTCAGAGCCTAATTGGTTCTGTGATTTCTTCATTGCCTTTGGATTGTGATCCAGAGCAAGGATGGTGTTGGTGATCCAGGCCCTCCTGGCCCAGAAGGGAAGCTGAGGATCAGCTCTTTCCAAAGAGGTGTGAAGTGCAGTAAAAAAACATTGTGGGGCTTGCCTGGGACTTGGGTGCCTGAGAACTTTGAGGATCAGCCCCTGGCACACAGGTACTGCTTGTGGAAGCTGGCTATGGTTGCAACTGTGCTCCCCCTGCCCTTGCTGTCACTTATTTCTGCATCCTTTGTGCAGTTTAGGCTTATCTTGTGTCTGGAGTGAAGAAGCTCTGCTGCAGGGTTTATTTGAAATGCTTCTGCCCTTCTTCAAAATGCTTTGGGAGTCCTGAGCTGCTGCAGGGTTTGGTTGCCCTGGTCAGCAAATACTGTGGATCCTTCTTTTGCCCCAGTAAGGACAGATATGTGAACATAGCTTAATTTACCTTGCCAAATTTATATGAGCTTTTATTAAGTTTAGGTAGCTTATCAATATAGACTTCATAATAGGAAACATGGAAAATTTAGAGGTAATAATTCATCTAATTTGCAAAGGGGAACTTGAAACATGCTTTGTTATTAAATATAATTCGAACCAGGCAGAAAAGTGGATAGTTACACACAATGTCCTGTGATTTTCCATGGGTAGATTCTGTAAAGCTGACTCAATAGCTGTGTTTGCTAAGGTTTCTGATTTTTCTAGACAAAGAAAGGCTGCCACTGCTGTCTAGATTGCTGTAGAGCATGTAGTTAAGGAAATTCCCGGACAGGCTGGCAAAAAATAAGGAAAGCAGCTTTACATGTTCAATGTAGTTTGAAATTATCAGACTTAAGAAAGGTTACTTGATTGAGTTTTCAAGGATTTCTTTGTGCCTGATCTTATTTAATATTTTTAATGATCACCCAGATACAGAGTGGATGTGTGGTAACACAGTTTGCTGATGACAGATGTAAGAAAACATTGCCAATATATAGAAGAATAAAGGTGACAATTTGGTAACTTGAGGGACTGGAGTAATTGAAGTGGGATGGAAATTTGTAAATTATATTAAATAATTCATTGAAGATGACTGCTAAATTTCAAACACTAGGCCAGACAAAATAATGGAGTTGATTAAAAGAGACTCTAAAAGACACCAGGAAGGAATGGTGTAGAGAAGTGAGGGAAAACTCTGGTTCCTTTTAGAACTCAGATGATTACAGCTGCTCCAGGAAGGGCCTTGCCTGTCCTGGAGGCATCAATACTTGAGTCTTTGCAAGAAGCTCCACAGCTGTCTAGATAATTCCTGTTCCCTGGAGTTAGATGTTGCTCTTTGTGCTCTGCTGTTGGGACTTGCTGTCAGTGCAGTTGGGAACAGAGGCTGCTCCTCCAGCAAGGCTCTGCTAGAATGCTCCTACCTTCACCTTAACTACATTTGCTGAATATTTGCAGACATGTATTCTTTTTATTTTCTCTTCTCCACTACTTAAAAGGTTTTCTGCCCTCCATGCACTGTCACCATCTCTTCTGCTTCAGTCTCTTCAACAACTGCTGTTTGTCTCACCAGAGATCTCAGATGCTTCCAACCATCCCATTTGTTCTTCCCTAGATGTTTGCTGATCTGTGTTTGCTGTTAAATGTACTTATTTTACATTGTGCCTTGCCTTTTTTGTTTGTCTAATCTGTATGTTCTGACTCTTATTATGAGTAATCATTTGAAGCCCTCCTGTGCCCAGTGGGATGTTATTTGTTGCACACACAGTCTGCTGCTTCCACACTGAACCTCACAGTCTGCACTGACCTTTGGTTTGTCAGACTGTTTTTTCGGGGAGGGGGGGAGGAAGTTCTTCTCTTTTTTCTCATTAGAAGGTGAGAATAAGCTCAGCTTAATGGATGTTAGAGTATTAGCATTCTGTTGTTTATCTTTCCTCGTCCTTTCCACCTGCACAAGAGAGGAAGCAGCATTCAGATTAGAGTGAAATAAAGGACAATTTCATTCAAATCATGCAGCATGCCAGGAGGGGAGACCATGCTTCAGCAAAGTAACAGGCCTCATTTTAAAGGGATCCAGGCACTTGCAGTTTATGGAGAGGGAACTGAAAAAGTTTGGTTAAAGCCACCCAGCAGATGAGCTGAATGATAGGGCATGAAAAACAGAGTCACAGAAAGGATGATCTTGGAAAGGACTTCTGGAGTTTATCCTATCCAAACTCCTGCTGAAGCAGGGTGTCCAGAACCATGTCCAGACAGCTTTTGGAGAGATTCATTACAAAATATCAGTTTATTATTGCTTAATTTCCTGTATTTATTTATTTGACAGTATAGTTCAAACACTTAAACCTGGGAGAACAGCCCATGAAGAGAGTAACCCTTCTCTCTTGATTTTTTTTTTTCATGTATCTAAGGAATAGCTACACTGAAATATGTATTTTGCATTTTGTAGTGGATGCTGTAATGATTTCTGCAGTTTTCCTCTCAGTAAATTGTTAAAACCTTCTGTAAGAATGATTTGCAGTTTGGTGACTGGGCCTTGTTGTTTTCCTGCAGCTCTTTGTATTCTGTTTCATGCAATGAAATTATCTACTGTGAAAAGAAATGAATATTTTATTTAATTTATTTAAAAACTTTGGAAAATTTGTACATGATTGCAGCAATTTATTCATCATTCAAGAAAAATCCCATAGCTTGTTCAGACTCTTCTTCTACGTCTGTGTTACGGCCACTGTTCATTTTAGCCATGGGACATGGGACACAGGCTGCTATTTCTCCTCTGTGTTCCTGAAACTGCTAAAAATTGTGGAAAATAGATAAATGGATAAGAAATAACAAATAGTAAACAGCAGTTTCCATGTTCTGTGTTTATAGACAATTGCTTTCCAGTGCAGTTTCTGAGATTTTCTCAACAGCTTTGGGAATTTTTCCTGCTCTTCCTCCCAAGTTCTTAGGTCTGTAATGAAGTGTTGTCCTCCCATAAAAATGTCATAATCCTCGAGTGATTTAGAGTGCTTCTGGAGCTGAGATTGATGACACAAGGAATAGTTGGCTGTAATACACTTAAAGGCATCATGGTCGAGTTGCCAGAACCAGGAGCTGAGGAGCTGAGGTCTCGTTGCTGGCCCTGGAAATGATTCGTGTGGTGACCTTGGACAAATCACCTCATGTCTTTGTGGCTGTGCTGTGCAGGTTGTGGGATGGGGATCCTGATGCTCATGTACCCTCTTCAAGCACAGTGTGAGGAACGCTGTGGGCAGGATGAATTTGCCATGAGGGGACAGCTTAAGTCTATAAATTCCATATGAAGTAAAATTTATCTGCTTTATCTGAGTTTTATCTTTACTAAAAGCCTGGAAACAAGTGCATAAAATTCTGTGTGAGTTTTTCTCATCAGCCTTGGTTATTTCAGGATCTCACCCTTTTTGCTAGAATCAGACTCTTCCCTAGCAGGGTGTGTTTTCCATTTGAATCCACTGGAATTTACTCGGGATATTTTTCAAATTTATAGTGCCTGTTAAGAAAGGAGTTTTGCCCAGTGGGCCAGTTGCTGTGTTTTAAAGTATGGATTTATTATATAATCGATTTCACTCTGCTGTTCTAATATTCAGCAAGGATTCATTTTTCCACGGTTATGAGCCTGCTTTGTGCTCATATCCTGCCTGGGAATTGCCCATGTAGGGTACCTGTATTGACCTGTTGAAGGTAAAAAAAGCAAAGAAGGCAAGTGGCATGTGGCCAGTCTGATTTCATAGACAGGTGTAGTTTCTTCTATTTTCCATTGATTCTTACTCTATTTGCTCAGTGTCAGCAGCTGAGGATTTTAAGAAACAAGGGTTAATATTAAGAATTCCACAGTGAGGTTTGTGTTTGGCAGCAGTGGGTACTCCTGATGAGCATCACTTACCTTGTGCCATGGGCTCAGTCTTGGCTGCCTGAAGGGAGAGCATCTCCCCTCCCTTTTGTGCTCTCAGCACCTGTTGGGAAGCTACAGACACATTTGTGCAGGTGCCTTCATATAACATCTATTTTGATGTTATATGTCTTAAATCCATGACAATCCTAGAACAAAATCAGGCTTAGAAAGGATTTCTGTGTTGGTGCATGCGGCTGGGTGCCTTCCATGATCATCCAACGGGAGGTGCCTTTCATCAGGGAGCACTGGAAATTGGTAGTAATGAAATTACTTTATGGTAGATATGATGTCTTAAGGCTTGTGTTCAGTTCTTTATCTATCAAAGAAATAAATAATGGAATTTCACTTAATATAAAATAATTTTTCTGGTCCTTTGAGGATGTTTTGTCTACCACGTAGGAAGATTTTATTACCATTTAACCTTACTGTTTTGTTCTTCACGTTTCCTTTTAAAAGACATATTAAAAGGAACATACCAGACTGAGAATGGACATGACATTCAGGTTTAAAAACGGAGTGTTTAATGGAATCATGAATAAATGGAAACAGATTTGTCTGTCAAAAATTAAATAGGAGTATTCTTTGATTAATATCAAAATCTAATCTAAAATAGTTTTAGCCATTTCATACAGGTGACATCTGTGCTTAAATATAATTTCCTCTCCCTGTTCTGGCATGACTGTTAATTACTTACTCAATGTAGTTCAACATTTAGTTAATAAATATGTCAAGCTTTTACCATGGTGTTCTTTTTGCAGAGTTGTGAATTTGCAATTAGTTTTAGATTTACTACATGGTGACAGACAGTGCTGTATAAATAGAGGTTAAACACACAATTTACATATTAATTTCATGATTCATTTATTCAATGATTTATGTGGATATAGATTGTATTTAATCTCCGTGCTGTAGTTGTTTCAGGCATGACGAACAGAATCACTACACTGGTGGAGAAGTAATGATGTCTGTATTGAGCCACAGCAGCAGAGAGGAACAATGAGAGATTTGGAAACCCAATTATTCATTAATCTCAATACTTTTTGAGAGGCTGGTGAAAAGCAGTAATAGGTTTGTAAAGCATGTATTTACAGACGTACATGTGTACACATGCACATACACGCTGGGGAATTGGATACTCCATCTTGTCTCTGTAATAACTCACATTATCATTAGATTGTGCTCTGTGCCCAGTTCTGTTAACCCTGGAGGCCAGGTTAGTCACCACCTTCCCATTCTGGTCCTGCATGTGTCATGGCATTGTTTTCTGGACTTAATGTGCCTGTCTGCTTCATTTAAGTGTTTGCTGGTTATTGTATTCCAGAATCTCCATCTCTTCTACTTCTGGTCAGATCATTTGCAGTCGCTCCCTCATCATTACAGTTTTAAAAAGGAGTTTAACAAGTATTATTTTTTCTGTAAAAACACTTTATTTTTTTAATCTGTAAGTTTTAATTTTGGTTTATTGAAGAGCAAAGTATTCATAGGTGAGATGAGAACTTGAGAAAATACATGCTCTGATTTATATATGCCTATTATACATACATGGATATAAAAGTAGTTAGAGGAAGTCTTTTATAAAGACAGTTAGGGTTACAAATAAAGCTCATGCACATGTATTTGGTATGATGAATGTACTAACTCAGAGCATATTTTTGGTTTAGTACAATTTTCCTTCCTGCCAGTTGTGAGTATAAAGGTCTCTGAAGTGCAGATAGATCTTTGACCTAATTTAGCAGATTATGGCCTTTCAAAGGACTTGATAGACTTCAGGCAGTGTCAAATTAAAGTATATCTCTGATTTTGCTGGGTTCCTGTTCCCGTGCAGTACTCTGCGTGTGAATCCTGCATGCTTCTTATTCCAAGTCTTTTGTGAGGAAAGGCTCCACCTTCAGTGTGTTTTCTGAATCCCTCCAGACAAACACTGAGTTAGCACAAAAAAACAAAAACCAAACCACATAACTGAAGCAAATAAACCAGGGTAGTTGAAAACAGATTAAGAAACTGAAACAAAAGACGTAATTACAGTAATTACATCTTTAATTCATTAGGATAAATGGCTTATGGCTACTCACTTTTTGGGAAGACAGGAAGGAACTTTTTCTCAGGGAATGTTCTGGGTACGTCCCTGTCTGTGCTGTGCCATCCTGCCAGGATGTTTCACATGTACAGTTTGTGTACATTTCAGGAGAGCATTTTCGGAAGAATGCTCAGATTTTTAAAGCACTGGAAGGGCCACTGATTAGTTGAAAACGTTGTATGAATGATCCTTTTGAGATAGAGTGCGTTGGACTGACAGTGGTCATTACTCTTATCACCAGGTTAATTCCACAGCTGGGAGAGGGGGAAATCCTATTTTGCTGTAAGGAATTGCAGCAGTGTGAGTTGAACTTAGTTGTTGAATGTGGGCAGGTTTTGGTAGTGGGAGGTGGTGAGGCAAGGGTGCCCCTGCAGCCCCTGGAGGAGCCTGAGAGCCCATGGGAAGCCCACACTGGATCAGGAGCCTGGCAGGACTTGTGATCCTGCAGGGAACCCATGCTGGAGCAACCTGATTCTGTCTGCACCCCATGGAAAGGGATCCATGCTGGAGCAGCTTGTGAAGAGCTGCAGCCTGTGGGAAGGACTCATGTTGGAGAAATTCATGGAAGAGTGTCTCCCATGGAGGGGATCCCACACTGGAGCAGGGGAAGGAGCAGCAGAGACAATGTGTGATGAGCTGAGCACAATCAGCAACCCGCCAGAGCCATCTGGAGAGTATCCAGGGGGGAAGATCCCTGGGGCTACCTTCTTTCCTAGGCATGAAAGGATAGAAAGTAATCCAAAATATTTTTTTTCCCTTGTATTTAATGCCACGGAAGTTGCACAGGGACGAGTTGAAAACTTCAGCCTCTTCCTTAGGTTCCCCTTTTGCTCACTAATTTTCTCTGTGGTTTTCCTGGGTCCCTGAGCACACAGGTGTGTGCAGCACATGTGTTCTGGTGGTGTGTCCCTTTATTTACCTGAGAAGAATTGCCACGTGTGTCTTGAAGCTGCCATTTCTACTTCTTAAATCAAGTCCCTGAAATATGTTAGTAGATCTGGAACCTCACTCCTAACTCCTTGAAAGTGCTCTATGCTGAGTAGCTGACTGCAGGGAGCAGGTGTCAAACAATATTTAAATGACATTCTTAACAAAATAAATATTGAGCTGCCCTGTCACTTTGGTGGGAGAATAATCTGCTAAAAAAAAAAATACCATTAATTGTAAACTGCCTCTGACATTTGTTCTTCAGGAATTATTTGCAGTTTATCTTCTGAGCTAGAGCCTTTATCAGCACAGCAGTTGAACTGCAGCGCAAAAAAAATATGGTAATTGAGTATTTTATCAAACGCTTGCAACAAAACGGACTTTGCAAGTCGTAAATGAAGATTAAAACCATTGTTGGCAGGGATGAACAAATTGGAATGATTTATTATCTGAAACATCAATATGTCACTGCTCAGAAGTAAAATAAAAAGAAACAAACAACTGCCCCCCTCCCTGCAAAATGTGCACTTAGTCTCAGCCAAGCGATGGAAGGTAAATACATGTTTTAATTATTTGTGCCAGAGAGGCTGTTTAAAAGAAGAAAAAGAGAGAAGAGAAAGCATCATCATAATGGCACAGCTGCTGTGGGACATTATGTGAGGAAAAGAGACAGTAATAAGAGAACTGTGTCAAAGGAAAGCAACTCTGAATGTGTACTTCAGCTCTCCTGATTACAGAAGGAAGATTAAATATTATAAATGGGGCAATTTGACAGAGTGGATTTACTACTTGTGTTTAACACCTAAAGAGCCAGGGTTTTTAAAAGGAACCTTATCTCACTCGTGAAATATCTTCAGAAACAATTTGAGAGGAAAACATATTGCAGTATTGTCCTACTTACAGTATGTAAAAAATGGAGTGGTCAGGAAAGAAAGAAGTTAATCTGTTATGAGCTCTGGATCAGTTTCACATTAGAAAACAGAAGGCATGGGGAGTCTTACAAGGACTGTGGGGTTTAGAAATTTTATGTTCTGTATTTGTTCATAAACCAGGAAGCCTTATAGGCTTGGTCTAGGGACTTGTTGACCTGGTTCAGCAATGGTCACTCCCTGTGACAGTGCAGTTGCTCTCCTAACCATGACAGCCCAGAAGGTAACAATTTTCAGGGATAACAGCAAAGCCACTTTGCTACTATTTCCCTTGAGTACTTCTTTGTGTAGACGTGGAATCTTCAATGTTGGAAGATCATCAGGTCCAACTTTTGGCATCCTGTGAAGTGCCACATCCACGTTTCTTGCCCACTTCAGGGGTGGTGACTCCACCACTTCCCTGGGCAGTCTGTTCCAATGCATGACCTCTCTTCCAGAGGAGAATTTCTCCCTCACATCCAACCTGAACTTCCCCTGGCACAACTTAGGGCCGTTTCCCCTTGTCCTGTTGCCAGTTACTCTGGGAGCAAAGACCTGAACCCGGGAGCTGGCAGGTACAGACACACTGCAGTGTTTCCAGCCATTTCATCCCTGTTTTTCACATGAGGCAGGATCAAAGGGTTCTGCTTGGATTCTTTTTTATAAAAAGATCAAAATGACTGGGGAAAACTTTTCCTGGTAGCTCACCAGCTGCTGTTCCTGTTTCTGAATTAAGGTAATCACTGAGTTGAAACTTGTCTGTAAGTCAGAGGATGTGAAGCCACACTTTTAACATCCTCACAACTTTTCATTTTCTTGCTTTTCTTTCTCAATGTTGTGCTTTTGTCTTGAACACCAGGTGGAGGGAAAAAGCAAAAGGTTCTGTTCTGAGAACAGATTTTGCCCATTGCTGCTGTATTTGTAGCATTTAAGCAAGAGAGACAGACCTTTGTGTTAGTGCTCTACATGTTGCAATTTTTTTTCCCCCATTGAATAAAGGAGGCAATTTAAAAACAAAAACCCAAAACAAAAAAGCAGGGACAGAAGACCAAAACAGGATGTAAAGCCTTCTCTCATCCTGGAGAGCCAGCTCCAGCAAAATCATTCTTGGTGTTGTCAGCCTTTGTGCTTTGCTAATATTTTCAAGAAATGACTGAGTAGTGGAGAATTAGCTGAAAGAAATACTTGTCTAAGCTTTTGACAGTTCAGATACAATAAAAGTGACCAGTGAAACCTTTCTGTTTTTATTTTTTGCAGTACAGATGTTGCTGTTCTTTTGTTATCAGAGTTTGTGTGTGATTTTCTTTTGTGTATTCAAGAAGCAGACTTGTGTCTGTTCACCATGACTGTTCACCCTGTTTTGGCTATTTTCAAAATATTTTGTAATTGAAACAGCTGTGGAAATTGATTGCGGAGATACAGAGCTTGTTTCTACTGCAAAAACTGGGATTTCCCTAGAGTTTGGGTACAGTATTAATGTATCTTCTGGTCATTGTTTTCACTGAAAAACTGAGGCGATTTGTTAGAAATTTCCTGCCTGTTCCTGTACATTGCTGGGGATATGGTAAGGAAGTAATTTTTTTAAAGAATAAAAGACTTTTTCTGTTCTGCAGGGGAGCTTACAGCTCATTACTGGTTTGATTATTGTGCGTCTTCACCATTAACTTTGTATAACAACTGTGAGTTGTATCTTCTGTGTTGTTGCTTCTGAGTAAACCTCCAGCATCACACAGAGTTCCAGGCACCTTTCAGCACCATGCAGTGAAGGTCTTAGCTGGGATTTCTGTGCTGAACAACTCCTCAGTATACTGCACATCATTTTTATTTGTTGTAATAAAGGTGGAGAAGCTTTGTGCCATCTGTACAGTGTTGGTTGGAAGTTTGTATAACACATTATGTTCCAAAGCGATTTGGAGTTCAGCAGGGATAATATTCCATCTTCCCCAATTAAAAAAAAATTAGCTTCAGTAACATAATATTGAGGTTGGAAAGTAAAGCTCTTAGTAACTGGGCAAACACCACATCTCTGAAATAGGACCCTTTCCATACACTGGTTACGTAACTTCTTGTGTTTTTTTTTTTGTAGTGAAGCTTCTCTCCCATGGATTTCTGACTTTTCCATGGATTTCTGAGTTACAGGTAGTGGGTTTAGAGAAACCATGCATGTTGAAGTTGTGCTGCAGGAGAGCTGGCTTCAGAGTGTGTCCTGTACAGCCTGGGAGAGAGGGAGGGAGGGCTGTCCTTGGGAAGCAGCCCAGGGATGGGGATAGCCTGAGAGTGACCAATTCCATCCATAGTCTGTCCTGGATCCCCATCAGAACTCAGGAACCCCTTAGCAACCACCCAAAGAAAATAATTCTTGTGGTATAAATCATAACGAAGTCTGTGCTGGCTCAGATTCTGTCCTGCTTCATTGTTTGGTTAAAGGAACATCTCTGAATCCTGGTGAAGACTTGCTGAGTAAGGAACATTCTGTGTCTAAGCCAGTAAATTTCACGTATTGGAGCCGTTTTTGCATAATAAATTCATGTTGTGGAGTTAGAAGAATTTGACAGGCCTGTATGTGCTGATTAATCTTCAGTGTCACCTTTGTTCATAAATTTAGTGCAACATAGTACATAGGTTGGCAGAGCTTTAATTGTTACCCTTGAGAAATTGAAGTTCCTACCCCACCTATCCCAGTTTGCTGTACCACTGGCCTAAAATATGTAGGGAGAACATCATTATCAAATTAAGAAGGCTAGGGGTATTCTATGAATACTATTAAAATATGTTATGCTGAATGTAAGGAATCTTTTGGTTATATTTAGGTTTTCCGAGTATATTTAGTTTTTCTGAGTTAACATTTTGTATCAGGTTTTAATATAATATGTAATAGAGGAAATGCAGTTGCAATGAATTGTTTATGTACTTGTTTTTTCAGTCATCAGGTTTTTGTCTTGGCCCCTGGTGTGCCAGAGTCCTTGAATTTTGAACAATTAAGTAACAGTACCCATTAAACTTTATTATCTTCTGCTGCTCCCCAAGCTAAAACAGTGCAGGGCAAAACTGAGATATTCTGCAGGTTAAATGAAATAAAAGGATTGTTCACAGTTTAAGAAACCTTCCTTATGTGTAAAATACAGAATAATTAGACCACACGTGGAAAAAGTATGTCCTGGCTTAATCAACACTGGTCTTTTGAAACTGTGGTGGGTGATTTAGAGGAGGTTATTTTGATATTTTTGAGGTGGCATCAAGGAATTATGTTTGTCTCTTCAGAGAAGACACATACTCAGGAATTCTCTGCACGGTCTGGGCAGCAGTGATTCCTACCCTGGAGGAAAAAAGAAGCTCCGTTTGTCCCTAATGGTGTGCTGCCTTTAGGGCTGTGTGAGCTGTCCCTTGGTTTGTGTTCAGAGCCTGCTGCAGCAGCCCTGGGGTGACTCTGCTGCTCCTTGGGGGTGTCTTCAGAGCAGCTGGACAGACCCTGTCAGCTCTGGGGTCCCTGTGCTCCCGGCCCTGCTGATCTCCCTGGCATCCTGCAGAGTCAGGCCAGCAGGGTTTCTGTGCCAGGGGCTCCGAGGCAGCTCTCCCCAGGCTATCCAGGGGGATTATCCTTTTCTGCAGCACTGCTTGCGTGGGTCTTTCTCTGGCTTTCAGAGCTGAGTGGTCTCCTGGAGGCAGAATTTATGGTTATGCTGTTGGGCAGAAGGTGTCCAAAGCCCTCGGTCTTCATTTTACCAAGCAGTGCTCGGACAGGAGTGCCTCATGCACTGACAGGTTTGATACTGAACTGGCTACCAAGAGATGAAGTTCTTGCATCCCCAGCTGAGCCTTGTTTTTCCAAACCCAGCAGATTTCTTTATAAAAAAAACCCCACTTCTGCTGAAGCTTTAATCCAGTGGACATCATGGAAGAGAGTTAATATAACAGTAAATTTTATCATGCAGTATATGGATGAGATAAAACTCCATGTACCACACTGAACTGCATTGTATAGGTGCAGTTTTTAGTTTTTTTCTCCTCTTTTAAGCTAGCCCTTTGTTGGCTACAGTAGGAAAAGTGATACGTGCTTGAGGGATCAGATTTTCATGCAAACTCCTGTATCCCAGTGGGAAATGCATAAATAAATCCGAAACACAACAGCATCTGGGATAATACCATGCAAAATAAAATGGTACTGGCTCTCCTGAGCCCAAATAAAATGCACTGAACAGGAAAAGCTCTTGTGGAATTGCCTTTGGATGCTCTCTGTAATGGTGGTGTCTGTGTCCATCTTACCTCAGTGTTTAAATGGGGTTTTGGTGTGTGATCTTCAGTTACAGAACGCTTCACTGCCTGTGCTGCATGTTTTAACTCAACCAAAAATATTTTTCACAAGTTGGATGTAGCTACAAAAAGACTCTACTGCTATCTTACAGCCCTTTCTTAACCCACTTTGCATCCTGGCAGCTGCAAGTGGTGGGAGAGTATTTAAAAAATACCCCAGGCTTTGAATTGGAGGAGTTGGAGCATGAGTTTCCTTCTCCCTTTCCAACAAGAGCTTATCAGGTCAGTTAGAAAGCATAACGCTGATTCTGTAGATTCAGGCTTTTAGAAAATAGAAAATACCAGACAGCCAGAAAGCTGACAGTTATGAAATCTGTGGTGAGGTTGGAACATAATTTGTAAGATGTGGACATGTTTATTTTATGCATTTGGTAGCTGACTCAGGTCACATTTGCACTTGAAAATAAGTTACTCCTTGTTAACAAAGTGTGCAAGCGAGGTGGTTTTCTTCAAGTAGTTTTTAAGTCTTCTGAAGTGAGAGGAACAATCCAAAGGGAGGAAGAAAACAAGCTCTTCCTTGGTACCAGTGTTTTTGGGTGTTCTTGTGTACTGATGTCTCTGATGCCACTGATGAGCGTTGTGGTAATGCCCTGGACTCTGCAGAAAAGAGAATGGAGAAGTCTTGAGTGATGACTAGTTGATACAAAATCTAACAGACTGCCCTTACTGTGAGTTTTTATGTGGTAATTCTTTCAGTTAAAGCCTGTAAATAGCTCAGGTGGGGTCGTTGAGGGACAGTGTGTAGCTGCAGTTTGAATTTGAAGGATTTTTGTGTTGGTTTTGGAATGTCCTGAGGAGAAGTCAAACAGCCCACTTAAAGACTTTGGGTGTGGTTTTCTTTGGGGGATTTTTTCATAAATTTTACATACAGAGTATGGTGGTTTTAAGGGTGTGAAACAATATCAGTATAATTTGTGCTCAAAGCAGCCTTCTGATGATTTTCATCTTTACTCCAGCCACCTCAGAAGAGAGTTTTGATTTTTTCAGAAAAATCATCTCTGAAAATTTGCTTGAAAGGCTTTCCATCTGCCCTGTCAAGTATTAAGTATTGGAAGAAGAGAAGGTTCATTTTATGGTACCGGTAGTACCATAATATTTTTGATTATTGTAATGTAACTGGTCCTGGCTGCTGTTTGAATCTCAAGTTTGAGAAAAAATTCTGCATGAAATGTGAAGTAACAAGTAACTGGGACATCACATGAGACCAACCATTTTATTTCTTGTAATTTTCTGTCTGCAGCAGAGTTACAAAAGCCCAAGGCCCAGGGCTGAGGCTTTGTGCTCTCACTGTTCTGCAGAGCAGGTTGAAGATGGAGATGATTTCGATTTACGAGGCTGTCAGTCAGACGTAAAATTAATTACAAATAGGCAAAGATTTCACAATGAAACAAACAAGGTCTTTGACATAAATTATATCCTATCATTAAAATATTTAGAAATATGTAATTATGGTATTTAGCAACGTTATTCAAATTATAATTAATAGGAGCCTCAGTAATATTACCACATCTTAAGCCATTTCACATTTTGAAATGTTTCCTTTTATCTTTATGTGCATTTTGGATTTAGATATCCTATTTAGGTATTTTTATACTCTTCCTTCAGGGATCATTATTCTGGTGCATCGTGTGCAGAAGTTTCAAGGTCAGCATTACTTGAACAGTTGTAATAGTCCCAACAGAAAGATAAATATATATTGACTAAGGCTGGAGCTTCAATTCTTTCAGTTGCTGAAGGTCAACAGCCCCTCTGAGGTGCTCTCCAACCTTCAAATGTCTGTAGGTGAAATCACTGATGAATTACTGCACTTTCTGAAATGAATGAAACATATTCTAGACAGAGGCAGCTCATGGTGTTGTGCCTGTTGACTGACACAGTCTGGAGGAACTGACAGGAAATGCTGTTCCCAGACTTGTGGAAATGTGTAAAACCCCCAAATGTCTGAATTTGGTGTGTCAGAGCTGGAGGGGGGAACGGAACTCCCACTCTTTTCTCTCTGGAAGTCCTACCCCTGGCACGCCCCTCCAGTGAAACACAGTTATTGATAAAATAATTTTCACTAACTTCGAACCAATTGGTAGCAATCTCTGGAAGCAGCAGTGAGGGTGTCTGTGAGGCTGCAGTGACAGAATTCCAAAGGGAATTTCCCTGGCACACTGTTCTTCTCAGGGCAGTACGCAGCCATGCCTCGCTGTAAGCAGTGCTGAATCTTCTCCTTCCCAAAACATTCTGCAGGCTGGAATTAATCCTCTTGGAGAGCACTTCCAACCTGCTCAGGAGGGCAGGGGCAGACCAGCTGAGATATTTGGCTGTGCAGGTATTCCTGCAGTATTCCAGAGAATATGGTCTGCAGAGGTCAGCTTGAGATCACCAGGGGGGCAGAATAAAGAACCTTGTGTTCTAGCTCTGTGTTTTACATCTTAGTCTTCTAAATGAGCAAGCACTGCAACATCCTGTGCAAGTTCAGGGTGCTTCAAAATGTATCTTCATTTAATGTTGCCTTAAAATGTCTTTTGCAAAATCAAATACTCTTAAAAGCATCATTTGAGTGTGTCATTTAAGGCGCATTATCCTAGATGTTGTCAATATCTTTAGTTTCAGTTTGATCTGTAGAATATGTATACAGTGAAACATTCTTACATAAAATATAAATTAAAATATTACCTTTCAGAAGATCTATTTTACGCTGACTTCTGAAGTTTGCATTGTCCACACAGGTTGTCTGCTCATTTGATACATCCTGTAAAGGTTCAAATAAAGGTTTTTGACCTGTAGCTGTTCTAGAATAAATAGCTTTATCTTTTATATAGCTATATTCATGTGTGTGTGTGTGTGCGTGTACATGTTACAATTTTTAATGTACAAAAAGCCCCCTTTATATTAGGAAATTTTTAGTATAATTTTGATAGCAAACTTATTTGTTCTTGTCTACGAATTAAAAAGCTGATGTATTTATTAGTAGTGTAAATGTATAGACTGACTCAACTAAGTCTTGTAGCCAAAATTAGGGAAAACATTAAGCAGTGTAATTTCTGTCGTACTGTGCACTCTCTTAACTTGTTTCGTGTCTGATTTTCATAATAGCAAAAACTTTGCAACTACCATAGTCGATAAATAGCAGTTTCCCTTGTGCAAACATAGCTATTTAATGTCATTTCTGCAAGAACGGGTATTTGTAAAGTAAATCACTTTAAATATAAATTTAAAAGTATGAAATACATTTCAGGAAATCCAGTTGTCCTGATAGCAGCTGAAATTCAACTCAAAATACAGTTAAGTGTAGCTTTTGCCATTATCTTAAACAGTTCAGAGAAATTGCATGCACAGTATTAAAACTCAGCAGTTTATTCCACATAAATGACTGTAACATGCTGGGCAACATTTTTGTCATTTCAGATTTTCATCCCAACTTCTCCTTGTGCTGTTTATTAAATGCCCTCAATATCTGAATAAAGCTCTTGAGGTCCAACAGTCTGCAGGAAGATGTGTTGCTAAAATGAGGAAATGTGAGAGAAAAGAAAGTGAAAAAAATTGGGTATCAGCAAATAAATTAACACAGTTTTAAAAATCGCATAATTTCGTAAAAAAATAAGATTTTATTTGCTTTCAGCCTTCTGCTTTTTTCTTTTTCTTCGAATGAAGGCTAGTTCCCCATACATGTACGTGACTCTTAGAGCTGAGAGCTCTTAGAGAACATTGCACAGTGTGAAATCTTTGAAAAAACTGAACATTGGTAACGTAAGTCTTCGATAAGATTTGGATTTCAACATTGCACCCGTGGGGGAAATGGAGAAATACCAAAACCAGAGAGTGCATCAGCAGATAAGAGCAACCTTCTCCTTGTGCCTGTGACCGTGTGTTGTTGTGTCAACTTGTGACTCATTGGATTCTTCCTGAAAGGTTAAACCACAGGCCTGGCAGTTTAAGTGACAATGACGTGCCAGTAATTGCTGCTGTGTCCCAGGAAATAATTTGATATTAATTGCAGCACAAATGGGAAAAGAATTCTGTCACTCCCGGCTGTGTTGAAGATGTGCCTCAGGTCTGCCAAACCTGTGTGACCTTTTTGTTGCTGGGGAAAAGCCCTTGCTTCATTTTATTATCATCAGAATTTTCTATTGGTACACATTTCTGCATTTCAAAAGACTTCAGGTTTTATTGAGATTGTATTTGATGTAGGATGTGTTTGATGTCAGGATTTGTTTAGGAAGACTGTCGTTCATCCTTTGTTCATGCTGAACTTAGGCTGGTTGGGGATGGCATCCCATTCACAGGGAGGAGAAATTGCTCTGGGCACCTCCAATCCTCACTTTGCTTCCTTTGCCCTCCTGAGCTCCAGCAAAGGCTGCCAGGGCAGAGGGGAAGGCTGTGGGTGACAGGTGGTGGCCAGGGACACCCTTCCATGGGGGACTGTCAGCAGACAAACCCTCCCTTCTTCAGAAGAGGCTTTTCTTTGGAGAGGACACCAGGGCTGCTGCTCCGTGTTGTGTCTCACTTCTCATCTTGGGATCTTTTTGGGATTTTTTTGGCACTGGTGCTCCTCCAGCCTCAGTTCTAGTGGGGATCTGCTGTGGCAAAAAATCCTGTTTGAGAGGATGGATGGTCTGATAGAGGATAATTTATGTTGCTTGTTCTTTTAAACCTCTTGTGAACTGAGTTTCTGTTGTGTTCTCTGAGTCTTCTAGATGGTCCAAATCATCAGAAATCAACCTTTATGAATATGTCCTAAGACATACTTCTTACTGATGGGATCTCCTCATAGGTATCACTGTTGACTCTAAGCATTGTTACTGTCTTAAAAATGAGTGTGAAAGGGGAGAAAATGTAAAATTCAAACAATTTATTTCTTTAAAGACCTATATGCTTATAAAGAAAATCATAAACTCTTTTAATCAATCAAAGTTGTCACTGAAATGCCGTAGCTTGGGCAGAGGATAATGCAATTTGGTGGAATTTTCAACTGTCATGTAAGTACCAAATATAGATTAATATATAGTTCAAAACACTTTAATTTTTAAACTCTTGTCTTTCTTCTTCGCTGCTGAAAAATTATTCTTGAAAAATAAAGAAACTGCCCTGTGGTCAAAGATAGTCTTAACTACCTGTCAATCAAAAGGAGAAGTTTGTTGAGACATTTAATTACAAGATAATGTAGTCATCAAAATCTCGTTGTGGTAACTGACAGCTCATTTTGGACTGAAAGCGTACAGCTTCCTCCCCTGAGGTCAGAGATGTTCCGAGGTTAACGTAGTAATGACAAGTCCTTTATTATCACATTATGACATTGAAAAAAATTGCAATTATACTAATAAATTAATAACAGTAATAAAATGACAGTCATAATTGCATAATATACATGTTGTCAACGGCATTTTTGTTACATGGCTGGAATTCATATTTTATCTGCATATCTTACACGGTATTAAATTTTCCCAATTCAGTCCAGGCATGCAGTGGCTCCTGAAATTTCTGAAAGCCTGGGCAGTTAAAGTAACTGCTGGAAATGAGACTTGGAGGCATCAGTTGTTCTATACATTTAGAGATTGAAAAATTAAATAGTGAAATTGAAGAATTTCTTCCTCAACTGTAATTAAATATTAGAGTTTGTCTTTTAGCCATATCCCTTAAGAAAACATAATGTCTGTTACTGGATGTAATAATGGATAAAAACCTGAATTTGGCAGGATGTCTTAAAACTGTCCAACAGATAAAGAATGTTAGTTTTCTGCTGTAAACAGGGAATTTCATGGTGTTTTTTCTTCAGATTTTCTTTACAGGTTTGCTTTAGAATGAGGTAAATTTTGTGTGGATGGGACCAAGGGAAGAGGATGGGCTCAAGATATCACTGATCTTACTTTGTTGCTGAATTGCCATGACTCTGATGGAAATCAGAAGTCTTCCATTCTGCTATTCACCCATACATTTAGTTTACATAAACCTTCACTAGGTACAAAATTAGGGGTCAGCACTGAATTTCAACCATTTATTTATCAGCAGCAGGTTTCCTTCTGCTGCTAATGCAGCTTTTTTTGCCTTGGTTCTGACAGTTCTGTCAGCTTAAAATTAATAAATGTCCTGTACCTGTGCCGTGGGGACAAGTGCTCTTGTTCCTCTGCTTCACTTGTTGCTCTGGCCTTGGGAGGGGTCCAGGCTCCCCCCTGAGCTCTGGGCTCAGTTGGGATTTTGCCCATGTTTCCAGCCTGACTCCAGGAGCAGCTGGATGTGCAGGTTAAGCCTTCTCACCTCTTCCCAAATACTTGCCCAGAGCGCTGTCCTGACATGCAGTATTCCATTTAAACTGTTCTGAGTTCCAGCTTCTGCTTTTTTGTGTGGATTGAACTCCGTGGAACTTTTTATCTCCAGACTCTTTTCTTGTTTCATTTTCATTTTCCAGTGGAGTGTGAAAACACCACCAGTTTTTATGACCTATTCTTTGATTAATTTGAGTTAATTCTTGCTTCGGTTTCATCCTCCCTTCTTGCTTCTGCTTCTTAGTTAGGTTTGATTTCTTCTCCAACACAGCATCAGCAGTTCTTTTAGGGAATCATAAGTAAAACCTTAGGGTACAGTCACAGTGAGGCACAGTTATCCTAAGAGATTTTTTTTTCCCTATGATTAGAGTGCCTTTGGACATCCATGGGAGGGAAGTGATGCTGCTGCTGGTACTGTCTGCTCCTGTACTCCAGGCTGGTTGTTCTACAGGACTCCTTCAAAAAATAACTGTAATTTGGGTTGGGCTTTTTGAAATTTCATTTAAAATTCTGTAACCTAATAAGGAAAATGCAAAGGGGTTTTCTATCACATAGAAAATTTTGATAATTTAGATACTGCATGATTACCGTTTACTACATCAGATTTACATGAAGGTTTAAAGAATTTGTTTATGACAAGGAAGAGTTGACATATTTTCATGACTGCAGAATGAGTTTCCTGGAGGAGTCTAACCCATACTTCAGTGTGTGGAGGTGCTAGAGGTTTGTAAGAAAAGACTGGTATTTTATTAATAAAGGATCAGCAACCTGTTTTTCTGTGTTTCCATCACAAACTTAAGATAGAAGCAGATAACAGGTGTGGAAAACTTCAGTTAAAATCATTAATAATATGCAGGAATGCAAAATACTGACTTTTAATATTGCTGTCTCTGTAAAAGCAGTTGAGAACAGGGTTGTAATAACATCATTATCACATCTATGTTACACCAACACTGCCTTTGGGCAAGAAGTGCTAACAGAGAAGCTGTGCAATGCATGTGTAGCTTGTGTGGAAACAAATTCTGCTCTTGACACAAAATTTTAGTTTCTTCCTCTTTTTTTTTAGTATTATTGAAAGTGATTTTTGAACTAGATGACATCCAGAAACAAAAGAATTTAATGTTGAATGGTTACATTAGTTGCAGGTACTATTCCAGCTGATAAATTTTGTAATATTTAGCTCAACAAATTACAGAATGCAAAGAAAAAAAAAAAGTCACAAGTAGTATTTCATTAATTTAATAATCTGCATGAGTCATATATTGCAACAGTTCAGGTACAGTTTGCTCAATGCAATTATTTTACTGTTCATGTGCATGTCAGTTATTCTGTGGAGATAGTGATGAATATCAAATAATTAATACAGCTGAGAATGTTTCTCTGTAGCAATGGGTAATTTGTGAGATTAAGGGAAAGGGTGTTTCTTATTATTTTTAATTATCCCATATTCCTAAATTTACTCTGTATCAGTGACAGTTTCCTGTTCCCACAAAAGTTAAATGTGAAAGGTCCTTTTCTTGGAAGGTGATTTGGGTTCAAAAGAAATGGAACAATGCAGTCATATTTACAAATGTGTAGACAGAAGTTTCAGTAGAGTTTTGCAAGTAAAGAAGTGTGTTGGATCTACTGAGATTTATTTCTGTTTGAAGGGACAGTTTTGTCAAAAACTGTCTGTTTGTATGATGTGCTGTGTGCAGGAGTCAGCTTTGGATGAGGCAGAATTTCAGTTGTTGTTACATACCCGGTGGTTTACTCGTGCCTGATTTTATCCTTGTTATTTACATTCCTTTCCAACTGATCCTAATCTTCCAGGATCCCCTTTCATTTTGCTTTCTTCCTTTCTCCCTGTCCCATTTGATCCAGGTAGCCCTTTATTTAGTGGACAGGCTCTGCTGAGAGTGTGAAAATCTGGTCCTTGGAGTACACTGAGGGTGTAGAACTCCTCAGCAGGATGCTCTGCACATCGTGTCACCATCTTTGTCAAAACTCTGCCAGCTAATGTGAATATTTTTCTTTCTGGAAGGAGGAAGACACTCAGAAAAAAATAAACCAGAACGTCAAATTAATCCTTTTGTTCTCCCAAATCCACACTGCTCCCACCCTTCCCTTTTTCCCCCCCAGACACCTGCTTTTGTGGTTGTAATGCTGTCTCCAGTCAGTTTCCCTTTGAGTTTGGAGAGGAGGGTATTCAATGCTTTCCAGTCATTCACCTCTAATTTCTGAACTGCAATTAGAAATAAACTTTTTTCTTGCCCCTACTTTTTGCATCCTAGGGTAGCAATTAGGAAGAGCCGGGTGAATAGGTTACCATTTTATCCAGCTCTATTACTCTGACTGATGGAGCTATTAGATAAAGGCAAACTGTAATTCTTTATTACCTGCCCGGCTCATTTCTGCACTTTGCCCTGGAGAAGAGCTGCATAAAAGATCAGAGTGTTATTGAAAACTCCTGAGCAAATATTGAGCAACTTGCTCGGTCACTCAGGTAATGACAGAATTCCAGGGCAATGCAGCTTGCACATGTGAGTGTTTGGGTAAATACATGGTGAGAAACTGCTGGATGGTAGAGCTGGAGTAGGATGGCTTTGGGAAAGAAGAGCTGGGAACACTTTGTATATGATAAATACGCTTATAATTAGTGAGATCATTAGCATGGACACCATGTACTTAAGTATTCACAAAGAAGTCTTTAAGCTAAGCAGTTAGCTTCACAATGAAGGAAGGAGACAAAATGAATTATATACAGCTGAATAAGCTTTTCAGAATCTCCAAGGAGGTGACTTGTCTGTTGATGGCCAGTGGGGGTCGAAGAGTGAAATAATTACTTAACAGCATGTAAACAATGTGAGATGTGAAGTGTGCATTTTTTTCCTTTTCTTTTTCTTTTCCTTTTTTTTTTTCTTTTTTTTTTTTCATTTAGAGAGTTTCTTGTTGCGATGGCTCCACTGGGACAAGCAGCAGAGAAATTTGATTAAATGGATGCCTGGGGTCACGACCCTGTCTAAACATGCTGCAGCTCTCAGCATTAATCAAAGAATGTTAAAAAAAAAATAAAAAAAAAAATTCTGACCTTGCTGCGTGTGAGTGTTGGTGAGCTGTGAATGCAGGCGTGGATGGATCGAGGCTGTGTGAGCGCCCTGCTCACAAAGGGGACGGAGGAGGAGGAGGAGGCAGGTTTCAAGGACAATGGGAACCCATCACGTCGTTTCAGTTCTTGTTCCGGGACTTTCATGTGCTGATGGCCCAAGCAGCAGCACCGGAGTTGGGGAGATCCCATTAGGATGCAGTTGGGAATGCAGCTTCTTGTTATATGGGCTGCTACTGCTGCTGCTGCTTGAGCCCTGAGTGTGGAAAATATTTATAGCTCGGTGCTACATGGGAGATCCGTGGGTTCAGAGGGATTCTTGGCTGCCTCCCCTCAGTTTAATGGATCTGGAAGTACAGAGGAAGCAGCTCTCCTCCGTAGGAGTAGCCAGGATTA
Organism: Trochalopteron elliotii; assembly: GCA_024734555.1. Classification (NCBI taxonomy): domain Eukaryota; kingdom Metazoa; phylum Chordata; class Aves; order Passeriformes; family Leiothrichidae; genus Trochalopteron; species Trochalopteron elliotii. Next base: position 1,371,866 of record JANPWX010019734.1, on the reverse strand, counting down.
GTATCACACTTGTTGTTTTAAGTGTGTATTCTTAGAGTTCTGGTAGTAGCAGGGTGAAAGGTCTTGAGTTTTACTGAGCAAATTACCTTGTAATAGAGCTTACGATAAATCAGAAAGTGAGATGTAGCCAGAAGTCCACAAGTGGTGTTTTAATATTTCCAGTAGTCTGGATTGCTCCCTGAAACTCCTGCTCCATTTGATTTAGCCCTCAGTACCAGAGTTCTCATTGCAGGCAAGAATATTTTGGGTAGATAGAATTTTATCAGGGGAAATCAAGTGTCATTGGTGTCCAATTTTGAAATCAGTCCAAGACAAAAATAGATCTTTCATCTGTTTTTGTATTATTTAACTGGGAATTGAAGCAGTGTAAATACAGGGGTAGACTGATGTCTTTCTTACCTGTGTTTTTGAAGAAGGTGAGAGAAAAGGGAGATGGTCAGTGTCATATTAGACCATATTGCTTTGGTCTTTCTGTTGTTCTCCCTGAGGAGTCACTGTTACAAAAGATTCCTGATCTCATTAATGGAAGCAGCTCCATACATTTACATGCTGGATTCTGGTCAACAAATTAACAAATTAGGAATTATAAAACTGTAAACAAATATAAATAATGGAAATACACGTGCAGAGAATCTGCCTGAAGGAGATATCCCAAAGTTTGGAAACACCTGAAATAACCAGATAGGGAAAGGAGGTAGTGGAGATCTCTGTGCTTCAAGCAAGAACAACATATCCCCACTGTAAGCTGTAGAAGCCTTCAGGTGGAATTTTAAATGTATTTCCAAGTGTACTGATTCATCATGGAGTTCATCATGGAGCATGGACCTGCATTCACTGCTCTGAGAGTCATAACTTTGCATGAACAGCTCAACAAGCCACTTCTGAGTAGAGCTGTACTCTGCACGTGCTTGTGATAGAAAAACCTTAAAAAGCAAGACAAAGACCCCAGTATTATAAACTAATAATACATGAAGATCAGTTTAAAAGGTCTTGCATGAAACCTCAGGCAAATTGCCTCTTGTAAGAGCTGCAGGAACCCTCAGTTTCAGAAAGGTTTGGAGTTACAGAATAAATCACTGATGGTAAAACCCAAACCTGGGGTAGCTGTTCCTGGCTCCTGCATGGCCGTGTCCAAGGGGGATCAGTAACACAGGGCTGATTGTTACCAATATTTTTGTTACTCTTCTTGGTCTTCCTGGTTTTGCCTCCTGCCTTCTTTGAAATTCCTTCCTGAAGAACAAAATAACATTATCTTAGCTCTGGACCTTCTCCCGTGCAGTAATGCCTTTTGGAAATTCACTGATTGAAAGAAATGTAATCTTTAAAAAACAACCATCAGTGCTAGTGAGTTGGTTTTTTCGAAGAGGAACTTGGAGAAGCAGAGGTGCAGTTTTTGACTCTGATTTTTGCTTGTTGATGCAGAATTGAGTCAGAAATCACCCCAGAGAGCCTTGGATTTTCCAAAGGAAACCCATCTACTCCCACTGAAACCAGAGGCAGTATTTATGTGACATTGTTCAGTCTTGTCTTTGTAAAGAGAAGAGTTAATCCAACAGCAGGTGCTTTTCAAAAACCCACCTCAAAAACCTTCCTGAGCTTCCGAGCTTTTTTGAACTCCTTGAAGAGATTTGGCTAAGTTAGGAAAATAAAGGCAGGCTTTTGGGTGTGCCATCATGGGCTCCGGTACTGACTCTGTGACAGAGAATAATTAAGTTTCAGAAGTTTCTTTTATACTTGTATATCCTAAAAGTCATTGCATCTGCCAAATGCACGATTGCCTACAATGTCCTGAGGGTCCTTAGGTCTGAGCCCTTCAGGTGGGCACAGGATTAAGGTTGTTCAGGTACTTCAACTGCACTTTAATGTGCTGATTCAGGTGCAGACAGTCCCTGAATTTCACAAATGGCAGCACTTCTAGGATAAATATTTCATAATTGTAGCTTTTGAAAAGTTTTAGGGTTTTTGATAGAACATTCCTGATTTTTTAGCTGTATTTTGTGCTGGTTTTTGGCTGGATTTTGGCTGATACTCACCACGTATTTCTGTAATTGCCTTCATTTATCTTTGAGAAATGACGCAGAGGGTGGCTGCTGTTTGGACTGAAGGTGATCCAGGTCATTGTGCTCATGCCAGGCTGTTTGTATTTTTATAATTGCAGTGCAGTAGGGTTGTTTTGTTCATATCAGAGCAAGTTATTAATAAATAGATTCTTTTCTGTGAATGTTTCTGAAATAGAATTTAAAAAATCACCATCAGTGTCCTTTTACCATCACTCTGTGACAATTGTAATGCATCATGACATAATTAACCCTTACTGGCTTTTCCACTAAGGATGTTTGTGTTCTAGTAAAACTTAAATAATTAAAAAAAAAGAATCATTTTAAAGCCCATTTTCATTCACTTTGGAAGCAGCATTTCATGATGTAAAATCTGAGTGGTCAGTGGCTTTTAAATACCTTTATTCATCTGTCCTAAACATAACTTGTGTTATTGAAGTTGCAAGTTCCTTTATCTTAACACAGAAATTTTTTGCACAAGCACAGAAGTGATTATTTTTATGTAGTAAAAGCAGAAGAGTAGAAGATGACCAGGTCTCAACTTATGCACATGCTTTAGTATTTATTTAATGTGGGGTTTTTTTAGCCAAATGAGCAGCTTGAGTAGGAGTTACCTGGTTAAAAAGAATATATTTATAGAAGTGTTCATTGTAGGTTAAGAAGAAATATAATAATGATCTGTAAAATGCTGTAGATAATAGAATATTTCAGAGGCTGGTCTTGTATATTCAGTGTTCCACCTGGCTTTGAAGCTTTGTTGTAAACTTGTGCTCTCTGTAAAAGTGGTTGTGGAAGTGGAGTTGGCACATCTGTAGTCTACAACTCCCAGCTTCTGCAGGACATCCCAAAATAGGTGTTTTTATCCATGCTCCAGACACACTGTGAGCCATTCCAGGAGTGAGAATGATTTTTTTTTCCCTCTCCTGCCTCTGCAGTGCCTGATCTGTGGTGGGTTGGCCAAGCTCTGCTGGTCGTGGCTGCAGGACTCTTGGAGGGTTGTCTGTCCCCTCTGGGCTGGACTGACAGCCTCTGCTGGTTTTTCACTGCACACCAAACCTCCTTCAGATGGTCCATTGCTGTGTTACAGCTGACACTTACTGAAATGGTCTCATGTTCTTTGCTGTTGCTTTTATCATAATATTCACCCCTCCCTTCTACATATACCCGGCTATTTCCCTCAATCTTCTGTAAATAATCTGAGTGTTAGATGGGATACTTTTGGGATATACAAACAAGGAGGATTGAGCACAAATATCTCAAGTTTTTTTATGGAGGTTTTTAACCTGGTGCTCATCAAAGGCAAGACATTGTGTAACTGTCATTAGAAGAGGATGGGGACTTACAGGTTGCAGAATTTGATCAAAATGAAGTGATTCCTGTAAAATTCAGAGTTTTAGGTTGTGAACAAGACTCACATCTGTGTGTCATTGTGATCTCTGTGCCCACGTGCAAATACAGAGCCAGCCAGGCAGCCATGGTTCTTCCAAGTGATGTGTTTATTCACATATTAAAAGGAACTTCATGAAAAGCATGCTTTTAACAAAATATTTTGTTAAAAAGAGTTAAATTTATTCATCATTCTCACTAGAAACAATTCTACAGTAAATATTTTAAGTAAGTTTCTTAGGGAACACAATGGGCCATCTAGACTCAAGTCACACTGACAGCACTAAAAGGCATTGCTCGATTTATGAGAGCTCTCTGTTTACCCAAGAATGTAGAAATTTCCCTTTCTAAATGGGACAGCCTTATCTTTATTATTCCAGTGCCTTTTAGTTTACAATTCTGCTGTAAGCAATGTTTCAGGAGTCTACTGCAGGATTCCTAAATAAACGAATAGACAAAATTAATGCTCACTGCTAGCAATCTACATTTCATATATTGTGTGATTGAAAGTTAGCCTTGCTGAGCAGCAGAAAAGAAAAATGATGGTGGCACTTTATTGATACAGAATTTATGTGATAACAGAAGGTAAATTGAGCCTCTGAAAATAAACCTTGTTTACAAACCTGGGGTTTTTTTTGAAAAACAGAAGCAAACCGTGATGGCAATGAAAGCCCTCTCTCTATTTTTCATCAAGTATGTGTCAGAATGGAAATAACTGTCCATCATATTTTGCTCACTGCATGCAGACCAGCACTAGCACCCTTCACACAGTGTGGCTGGCTTGTGGCGGTCATGGGAGTGGAAATAAAGCCAATTTTTTATTTTCAAAAAGCAGATTCCAGTGCATAAACCAGTGCTGACTGCGTGGTCTGTATCCGGATGTCCCCAGGAAGTGTCACTTCCATGCATTAATACACACCAGGGGCTTTGTGTCCACAAGAAGATTTTCAATATGTCCTGTCTAGAGTAACTACAAAACCAGCTGATGGAGTTCCAGCTCAGAGTTCTGTTTTCTCCCCAAGATAAAATCCTACCAAGTGTAGCAGCTGATGGGAGCTGAAGGGACGTGTGCTGTTCCCATCTTCAGATAAAAATCTGATAAAGAAAACAGCTGATGTAAGTTAAAACACAGTGTACTATTTATATGCTAAAAATAACATTTGGAATGCTTTTGTGTTGAGTTATCTTGGCTGTCTTGAGCAGCAATTAATAATTTATTCTGCCTATCTTAATCTGCTTTTCTGTCTGTTTATCAATGGACCTTCACTGAAAAAACCACAGTGACAAGTCAGTGAGATCCTGGGATTTGACAGGCTTCTGTCTTTAACTGTGAGGTGGCTCTGTTTTTTAAGCACACTGCTACTGCAGCTGAAATTTTATTTTATGTACTTTTCTCAGTTCTGTTTTGTTTACTCTTGCATGTGACTTTTTCCCTCTCCCAACCCCTTGTTCATCAAACAACCCATCATTCTCCAGGATGAATCTTAAAAAAAACACTACAACCCCTCCTACCCCTCCAAACAAACCCCCTAATGCTTGCTGAACTAAACTGGTGGTTGCCACTGATTTAGGGGAAGATTTTGGCCATGGAATAAGTTATTAAACCAAAAACTATCTGTTGTTTTTTATGTACAAGGTGATCAGTCCCCTGTGGTAAGTTTTTGTTTGCTAAAATTACTTAAATAAAACCAATTTTCTTTGTAAAATTGATTTTATTTTTACCTCCTCAGTTGTGTTTATTTTTCCTCTGCATTTTTGCTCGAAGTCTTGTCGTGTTATTACAGAAATTTAATATTGTTTTAAGGTTGATGAGAGGCCCATAGTTTAAAAAACTAATCTGAGCGTAGTTTCGAGAACAAAAAGCAGTGATAACCAGGTTGCTGATCTTTGGAGGCTGAGACTTAACATTAATTTATATCCTTAGCCACACTTGATAGTGATTAAATACAGAAAAACGTTCACATAACATTTTAATTCAGTAATTTTGCGCACTTTCATTGATTTTTAAGCCTGTGCACCAACTGTAGAAAATCGGTGAAGCATTCTGTATGTTTGCCCTAAGTTGCCTTTGGTGCTTGTGCTGAATTTTGGCTTTTCCAAAAAAGGACCCTGGGGGCCCTGGAGCTGGCGGTGTCCGTGAGCCTGGGGCCGTCCGTCCATCCCGCACGGGCTCCCTGCTCCCAGCCCCGCTTCAGATGTTTGTCTTTCCCTAATTAGATCCACGTAATCCATTCAGCCGGGCTGTGACGTCCCTCTCCCTTGTCCTGGCTGGCTCGGGCCAGACAATGAGCACAAAGATACAGTCGGACTCGTTTTCTCATTATTGATTTCACGCACCAGCTGGCAGCTGTTGGGGCTTGTTCGTTTTTATAACCCTCTGGGCAACTTTTTAAAAGTACTTTTCTTTGACCATCTGCTAAATGCAATTGGTTTAATAATTAAAGACTTGCCATCCCTTTCTGGAGGAGCACAAATGCTGTTTCTGCAGCTGAGAGTTGGCTGGGTTTGTTTTAGGCATAGGTGGGGTGATTGCTGTCAGCGCTGCAGCCGCAGCTCCTGCGGGGGTCCCATCGCTGGTGTTAAAAAGGGGATGAAGAAAGGGAACTTTTCTGTGGGTTCGTTCCACACCAGCCGAGTGCAGCGTGTAGAGAGGGGAGGTTGTGTCCAAGCTCTGTCTGCTTTGAAGTGCTGAGAATTCCCAGTTCTTCTTGTGTTTGCAGGAAATCAGGGAGAAGCTTTTTGCTGGGTTGTAAGCAGCATATTCCAGCCTGAATCGAGCATCAGGGGAGTGAGGATGAGAAGACTGGGAGGTGTTTATCAGTGTGGGCTGTGGCTGAACTGGTAACAGCAGGCTTTGGGACCACCATCTGCCTGTGCCCTGCCTGGGGTCAGGGTGGCACAGAACCCTCAGCACCAGCTGGAAACCAAACTCCTGGAAACCATAAAAACTTACTTTCAGCTTCTTTCTTTCTGTCTTTCCCTTTGCATAAGTGATGGCAAGTGAGACACCAGTGTCTGTCTTACTGGGACTAATTTGAGAAACAAAATTAGAAGTAGAATATACAAGTTCTTCTGAAGAAAACCAAAGTGCTTGCTAAAAATAAAAGCAGAGACAGTAGGTCACTGGTATGAATGGGTCCCTTGGAGCCCCTGGATTTTCCATGCAGTGTGTTTCATAGTCAGGATGTGTAAAAAAGATCCAACCTTAGTTTGAACTCATCTTTATGCTGTGATTAGATCTAAACTTTCCCATGATTCCTTCAAAAAGGGCTGCTGAAAAATCCTTCTGTTTACCAAACAGTTTACCATTTGTTTCAGATGTACCTCAAAGCTGACCTGGAGGATTACTCTCATGAGAGGTGAAAAAGGGTAATTCATTTTTTATGTTCCTTTAATCTTGGAATCCTTTCAAGAACTCGCTGTGCAGGAATCGGTGCATTTTATTTTGCTATGGCATCATTTATTCCCCAAACATTCTTTGCTGCACAGTGTATGCTTACAGAATTGGTTAGAAATTTGTGTGGAAGAGGGAAGCCTGTCGGAATTCGTCAGGGGTTTTAATACAATTGAGTAAGACTCTTTTGTAGAGAATGAAAAAGGAAATAGTCATGTGTTTTCTTAATAAGATGAAAGATATCTGTGTTTGCTTTGAGATTTTTATGTTTGTTTGTTTTAAAAGTATTCCCATCTTTAATATTTTTGTACTTTACAAACATAATCTTGTTCCAGACAGCTGTGATCTCTGGTCCCCTCTAATTCCTAAAGTAGACAAGAGCAAGTCAAATTTTCCAGAGTATTTGGCTAAATATCCCCTGAAATATAATTGAACTGAATGTGAATGCTTACAGTAAAAGTTCAGATTAGAGTGCAAAGTTTGCATGAGAAATTCCTTTCTTGAACTTAATCCTGTGGTGGTTTTCATATGGAGCATTCTCATAATACATTTCATGGTTGTAGTATTTTTTTAGATTGCAACAAGTCTGCCCTAAGCTGTGTAAGCCTGTGCTTTGTGTAGGCATTTCTCTTTCGAGCAAACCTCCTCACTTCTCTTCGTTTTCTGCTGCCTGATTTCGGGAGCTGACTCTCTCTGAGGCTGTTAATTGCAAGCCTGTCGAACTCCGTGTAGATGGGAAACAGGCAGAGGAGAGAAATACAATTTCTAGTATTTGTTGAGCTGGCACAGTTGACAAAACCAGTGACAGCTGCACAAAGCACGGCTGGGTCAGTGATGTTTCTCTCTAAGGAGGCTGGAATGATTCTTCCTTGAATGCCCCAAACCTCTCAGAGTGTTTCACAACACTGTGGAATTGCTTTGAAGTGTCCTTTTCCGGTGCTAAGTTTAGCTCTGAGTGAACTGCAGACAGATGAATGGCCCATAGGCCACAGCAGGGAATTCAGCTTGGGATCAGGAGCAAGGAATTCAGCTCAGGGTGAGGCACAGGGAATTCAGATTGGGATCAGGAGCAAGGAATTCACTCAGGGTGAGGCACAGGGAATTCAGCTTGGGATCAGGAGCAGGGAATTCAGCTCAGGGTGATGCACAGAGAATTCAGCTTGGGATCAGGAGCAGGGAATTCAGCTCAGGGTGAGGCACAGGGAATTCAGATTGGGATCAGGAGCAAGGAATTCAGCTCAGGGTGAGGCACAGGGAATTCAGATTGGGATCAGGAGCAAGGAATTCAGCTCAGGGTGAGGCACAGGGAATTCAGATTGGGATCAGGAGCAGGGAATTCAGCTCAGGAGCAGGCCAGGAGTTGCACTGCACACTCTGGTTGGGTGCAGCTCTCCTGGGGGTAAAAATCCAGTCAAATCCTGGATTGCAGGAACCAGGGTGATTTTATTGAAATACTGTAATTGCTCCTTGATTTGCTCCTGGCATTCACTTGGGCGTGTGGGAGAAGCTCCTCATCCTCTTCTCTCAGCCCTGGTCTGTGCAAACAGCCCAGTGGTTCCTTGTTTCTGGAATCTTTGTGGAGAGGTTAGGAATGAGAACTCCTTGAAATCTCTCTCTCCTTACCCTGCTGACCTTACCCATTGTTTGAGCTGCACCTCTTTCCCAGAGAGAGAGGAGGGCAGAAGCCCTGGAGGGATTTGGGGTGCAGCCCTCTGTAGAGCTGAACCTCATGAACAAGTGGCTTTATTGGGTTATGTGTTAGCATTTTACAGACTGTTCCCTGTACAGAAGAGAAATCCTTCACCAGGAATAATAGAGGCCAGAAATAAGCTCAGGGTCTATAAAAGGAAGTCATCATAAAATGCATTCATGTGTTTGCAATCCCCAGGATAAATATTTTTGTTCATGCTAAATAATGATCTGACACTGGTACAAATTCTGAAAGCAAGAAATGGTGTTTCATAAGTTACTTTTTTTTCAGGCTTTTTTTTCACTTTTTTCCTTCTGACAAAACTTTACCCAGATTTTTTTCCTCTGAAATGGCTTTTGTGGTTGCTGGGCTGGGGAGGTGTGACAGGCAGATTTCTCTGGGATGTGGCTACAGACAGCTGTCTCCTTTTGGAAATGGACTTCTGGCTTCCACAGGGGGGTTTGAAATGGATGCTGACATGTGGGAATTAATCCTGTTTGTCACATACATTGGAGTGTGGCAGAGAGTGGGTTTTCCCCCCTCTTCAGGCTGTCCCGTTGTAATAAAAATACAGGAAGAGTTTTTCTTGTGCTGCAGCTACAGTCATCATGTTGTTCCTTAACTGACTCCCTCTGGAGATGCCTCACATTCTGCTGCAGGGCTTTCCATCGTGGTTCCAAAGAAAAAGGTGAAAGGGTTCATTCTCCTCTAAAATGTGAGGGGTTTGTCCCATGCCATTGATTGTTTTCAGATGGTGACTGGAGAGGATTTGTGTCTCACCACACGTCTCTGTAAAGGTTGTCAGTAAAAATGGGCTCTGCCTGCAAAATTTTGAGTCCTGAGCAGTTCCTGGACTGCTAGAACTGGAATACAGATTATTCATTGGAGCAAACCAGACAGTGCTATTGGCAAATACACTAAAAATTCAGTATATTTAGTTTTGTCTGTAATCTAATAATAACAGTAGTGCCTGGAATGTTAATTTATGGTATCAGAGGAATTTCACTCATTAAGTGATGGTCTGAAACAGGTCTGATTTTGCCAGCTTTGCTCCTTCCTCCATGAGAGAGCAGGAGAGTGTCTGTCCTGTTTGCAGTTGCATGGAATGACTGATGCCCTCGCCTGTATATAAAAACAGTCCATCATTTTTTGCAGCTCTAATGAGCTGGATTTTCCAAATCTCATCTCTGGCTTCTGGCATTTGTGCAAACAATTTGTGCTGGACTCGGTGAGGTTTAATTGTGCAAATAATTCCCGTAGGACAGAAAGGGAAAATAAACAGTTTGAACAGATCAGGAGAAAACAAAGGTGGTGGTCAGTGCTTCTGTTCTGTAATCTTTAATTACAGATAATATAAGACAAATATTGAGGGGTTTTGTAGGGAATGTTAGCACTACATTTTCATACTAATTTTTATTGCTTGCTGTGTAAAATGTTACCTGCAGTTAAAGGTGTTTGCTGAGGGGGATTCTACTCAAGCTTAGAACCCATTGCTCAAAGTACTTCCATGGAAAGATTTTATGATGCTTATATCAAAGCATGAAAGGTGCTTTTTTCTAAATATTATAAAATTTGATGTGTTATTTCAAACAGTTTTATGCAGGATCAGTTCAACTAATACATACTAAGTTCTGAAGACCCTTTGAGGAGAAAACTCACAAGCACAAACACTGCTGGGAAGAAATATAAATAAACCATTCCATAATCTTTTGGACTAGAATGAGCAGCTTATTTGTAGATCCATCATCCAAGTTCTCTAAAACTAAGAGACAAAACAAAAACTGTAAACCAATTTAAAGTAATTTATTGGTATAGTTGATGCTTCCAAATGAGTGAAGTGCATAATGATGATGTCTAGATAGTCATTATTTGTCTTTTTTTACATACTTTATAATTGAGCAAAAGAGTTTCCTGAAGATTATTTGTTTGCAAGTTCTGTCAAATCCAGCAAGATGTATAGGTGCCATTAAAAATCCATATTGATTCCCCACAGTCAGCTGGGAGTTCACTTGAAAAGTCAATCATTAGTTGAATGAGTGTCTAAAGCATGTTCCAATACCTACTGGTAGCCTAAGTTTTTCAGCAAAAATGACTATTTTAAAAAGAAATGTTGTAGGTTTGGGGTCTGGTATGTGAAGATTTGTGTTTTTCACCAGTGCTCCTGTGCCGTGCTGGGCTGTTCTGCCCCAAGTTTGCACCTCTGATCCTTCACATGTTAATTTATTTGGATTCAGCCTTCGGGCTGTCCTGGTGTGCAGTCCCTTCTAGTCTGAGCCTGTGGATAGTGACGGGGTGTGGTTGGATTTGGGAGACTGAAGGAGCTAAGGCTTTGCAGTGTTCTCTGCCTCCTGGGACAGGATCCTTCAGCTGCTCCTTGGGCACTCACCATGTCCTGGAGCTGAGCAGGATTTTGGCTTTTCCCCCTCTTTCCTTCCTGTTTCTTGTCTCCTTTCTTAGGCTCCAGAGAGAGTTTTGAGAGAGGAGGTAGCAGCACCTCCACAGGTCGAGAGGAATGGTTATAATTAATGGATGATACATTCTCTTTACACTTACTTTCATGGACAGCTTATGGGATATCTGTGCTAATGGATTGATCCTATTTAATGTATATTAGTAATTAAAGAAAATGCATTTTTAAGGGGCAAGGATATATTTAATTTTAATAACTATCTTTCCCTGAGTCAAGGAGTCTTTGCACAGAACTCTAATGGGTGACATTAGTCAAATGTGTGATAGATCAAATTGTTAAGTATGAAGGGTGTTGTTAATGTAACACAGAAGAGAAATCTTGTGAGGTAACTCTGAATAACACCCAGGAAGAGTGCATTCATCATGGTATGCTGACAAAACATCTGAGTAATGATGGCCATTAAATCTTTTGTCATGGCTAAGATATGAAAAAAGAAAACAAGTTAAAGTGTGAGCCATTTAGGGAAATTGCCATTTGACATGTAAACCTTTCTGCCTCTGTGTGTTCATTTTTATATTATGGAATGAATTTGCATTTCAGGAGGAAATTTGATTTGCCTAGTGATTAGGGAGGAAACAGTGATTTTCAATCTCTAGTTAGTCAAACATTTAAATTGAAAGAGCAGAGTTGCTTTTTTTCCCTTTTTTTTTTTTTTTTTTTTTTTTTTTTCCCCTTGGAAGGGAAAAACACCCAAATCACAGCAAAACAACTAGCTCACGAGATTCAAAAAGGGTTGATTTATTGATATATTTATTTTTGGGGAAGGTGTCTGACCATCTCTGTGTTGTCTTTGCCATGACCCTGTGTGTGAGTAGATGTTAACTGGGCTGCCCTAAACCAGCGAGAAGGGAGCGATGCCCAAACACTCAGCACTGCTCCTGTTCCCTCTGCAGTGAATTTGCTGAATTCTGTGTGGTCAAACATGGCAGTGAAGCCATGGATTTACATGGTGAGGTCACTGGGTTGCAGTTTATAAGAGACTTTTGGAATTAATGTAACAGAGAGAAGAGACACTGGAGAGGTGCAGTAAGAGAAGTAGAACTCGGAGAGTCCCTGGTTATTCTGATGTGGCTGAAAAGCCAACTACCAGTTTCTAAAAAGGAATAAACTCAGAAAAAAATTGGTTACCAGTTTCAGGACTTCGATGGAATTGGCATTTTTTAGCAGCTGCTTCCAGTAAGAAGATAAATAAGAAGAAAATGGTGATGTTGAGATCAAGAAAAACTTTGTGGTGAGACATTTTGGAGTTGCTGGAAAGGTCTGTCAGGTCACTGGAGTGTATCCACACAGCAACATTCTGTTGTTATATTAGCAGGAAATGAGGCAAATTACAATAAAAACTACATTTAGCCACGAAAGAATTTGTAGCAAAATTGTCCAGATGGTTTATCTTAACCCTGACAGCAAAATATGTTAACCAGATTAGTAATTTAGACACCAGTCATATAAGAGGGACTGTTTAGAGCAATAGCGGTTTGGGTTTTTTTGAGTTGGTTTCTTGATTGAATGTCTTTAAATGAATGGTCAAATTTTAGTGGTTCAGGTTGTATCTTAATAAACGTGGCTCTTCAAAAAACCTGAATTTGATACATACAACTCAGAAATAATGGCCAACGTAACTCACACAAGTTTATTGAGTTTATTTTAGTGTAATCCTTTCTAAAAGTAAACTTATAGCTTTGAACCATCAAACAGTGGTATTTCATCAGCAGCATTTATAGGGTAAGGAAAGGGTCTGGAAATTCTTCAGCAAGTTGTTACACAAAGTAGCAGCCCAAAAGGGACTGAAAGGGATTGGATCTACTTAAAATTTTGAACTATGGAGACATCAGTAAAGTATCTGAAAACGCACATGAGACATGGAGAGAGAAGGAAGGAAGGGGAAGGAGAAGGGGTACAACAGCCAGTAATGAAATAAGAATGCAAAGAATATATGTAAAGGTTAGGAAATCTTCTGACCTCACCTAGGATATTGTTTTTGTTCTGGTTACCATATTCTTTAAAGATGTAACATTTGAAAAGGGGAATTTGATTGACCTTATGACTAAAGATAGGAAGTCTGAGGAGAGGCTAAAATCACGAATTTCTATAACCTTTAAAGAGCAAAGGTTGAAAGGCATTTAATTGGAAAATATAAAATCTCCTGAATTATATATCGATATATAACTCTATTTCTTTTATATCAGAAATTATTATAAAAGGAAGGGTATCTGTCAGTTGAGGGGCAAGTAACTGAGCAGCCCTTGTGCACTTTTTGCTGTTCTCTTCTGAGCACAAAGAAACCAGGCTTCCCTTCCAATTCTAACATTACCTGGGCTGAGAAAAATATGGGAACATGTGAAATGCATCTGAAAATACTCTCAGATATTCAGACAGTCTTACAAGTCTGGTAATAAAAGTTGTCTTTTGGCCTTGGACAGAGGCTGTGGTGTAACTTCTCAGGAGACCTTGCAGGGTTTGGTTTCTCGAAGTTCCTGAGGCAGGGAGAGGTTCCCCCCTCTCTGGATATCCAGATCCCACTGTTCTCTCCTCCGGATAAATCCTGCAGTCCACACACCATGGCTGGATCTGTGTGCTGGCAGAACTTCCCCTCTGAAATAGGAGTGGGAAATGAACCAAACGTGGGGGCAGCTGTGCAGCAAAACTGTAGCCTAAAACTGCTCTGGAATGACCAAAATACAGCATTTAATTTAAAACTCCTTACAGGCATAAACAGGCTTTAAGATTGGTTTTAAGAGTAGTTTTTAAAATTGCCCTATTCAATAAATGTTTTGTCTAATTTTGTAATATTTTAGCTTTATTTAGTCACTACAGAAATCAGAAAACAGTAAAATACCCGTGTCAGTTTGCATCTGTCTGTGACCACTCATCCCAGAACCACTTTTAATTAGTTTAAGTAGTAGAAAGAAGAAACTGAGAGAAAAGGAGCTGAGCAGCAGCAGCAGCAGCGTTGCTTCTCATGTGGGTTGGTTGGCTTTGCTCAGACAGTGACACGAAAAAAGAAGTGAATCTACTTTTATCACTGCTGTTAACTTGTAGGAATGGAGTTGCTTTTCTAGGAGATGAAATGGACAGACATTTATCTCTGATAAATGTTGTTTTTTGTACTTGAGGTCTAATGCCCATGGACATCACTGTTCAGCTATAATAATTTAAATGTGTTAACTGAGTTTAAATCAGGCAGCTCCAAATGCAGTTGTGGTGTGATTAAGTGCTGCAGTCACTTTAGTTTCAATATTTGGTCACATCATTTAAACTTTCCACACCAAAAGCACTGGGATGTTTCTATAGTTTTGAATTTGTAAATAATTAATTGCCATTTTGAGAAAGATGGCTGGTCACTCGAGCTCGTGCATTGATTAAATCTTACTTTTGAGCAGGATCCATGAGGATGCTGAAGGTCCCATTAGAAAATACCCAGCTTGATTTATACTTGATGAGAGCGACATTGATCACGTTCACATACTGAAAGAATTATTGATGGAATCTATGATGAGCAAGTCGTTCCAGTTGTAATAAACACTGGCTTCTAGCAGACATTTGACACTGAACCATGAGATTCTTTGTTGTTACAGCACATCTGAGAAAATCATTAAACTTTTTGAAGCCTTTACAGGCTGGGCCTGAGAGTATTATTTGCATTAAGTTCCTTACACATCAGTTTTGTTTTTCTTGCGATAATACATTAGCAAATTTGGGATTATCAGCAGCCACAGCAGATATTACAGGCAGAAGTATAAATGTAGCTCACCTAATTATCAGCATGTACACATGCCAAAGGACCTTTGAGAAAAAGCAGAATTATGTTTAAGCTGTTAATAACTTGGTAAAGGCAAACTGCAGCAATTCTGAAGAACTAGAAAAGTTTGTGGTTCAAAGTTTTTTAATAATCTTCTTGAGGAAAGAAAGATTGAACATCAGAAAAGGGATGTCCTTCATGGTTGTCTTCAGTCAAGTGTATGTGAGTGGGAGGGAGTGTGGCACCAGTTGAAGAAACCACATTTTTTGCATATTTTTCACACTGGAAATTGTAGGATTTAGTTGAGTATTTTGCAAGTGCCTCTGGATTTCCAAGAATTGTTGCAGTTTTCACATCTGAATTGATGCAAGCTGCCTGTTCAGGTGTGCAGGACAGTCAGGGAAGTGCCCTCCTTGCTGGTCAGACAACCATTTTGAAATGGTTATACAGAGTTCTGTACATGAGAGCAGGCTGCTTATCAGCAGTTCCTGACAGCCCATTTCATGTCCTGGAACAGGCAGGGGGGAAAGTTGTGCATTTGGGTTCGTGGCCAGTTTGTTCCTCTGTCCATATCATCACATACACCTGCGGCCATGAAATCTGCTCCCGGGAAAACAGGAAGAAATCTGTGATCCCCACCAGACTGCTTGGGAACAAAACCAGGAATACAACAACACCTTGTCCAGCAGGATCACACTCTGTCTGCCTAAAGATCCCAGCTGATTTGTGTAACAGCCTGAGTAAAGAATGTGGATTTTTAGTTGGGTCCCTTGAGCAAAAGGCACTGTTCCACTCCCTGTGAATTCTTCCTTTCAGCTTGTGATCTTCAAGTTAAATTTGCTCAGTGTAATATTACGTTCCGAAAGAAGGTAAAAATTAAATTGTCTTACAAATACAAGATTTTTAATTGTTTTTTTTTTGAAAGGTGCTGGTAATTATTCTAATGTTACATGGTGCAGAATAGCTTGCAAGATTTACTGTCATTTTAGTATTTAAATCTTCACAGATCTCTGACCCAGTGTTCCCTGACCCACAGGTTTACTGTCAATCCTCTTGACCTTCTTGCACTAGCTATTTTCTTGGGATTTTTTTCAGTAAACTGGTGTTACTCATAATGAGATTGATGTATTAAAGTTAATACTCCCTTCTTTCCAACCAGAGTCACTCAATATTTTGCTCCTAAAATGCATTTGGAAGTCCCCATACAGGCAAAACAGGATCATACTTTTGTATTTTATGTACTCCTCAAAGGATGGTGGACAAGCCCAAGCCTGCTGTCCTGTATCTTTCAGCTTACACACAGGGATCCTGTTTTTCTAGTATTTTTGAAGACCAGAAATTGAAAAGCCCTGAAAAAGAGAATTTAACAGTCTTAACACTAGGAGGTTTTGTGTTGGCCTACATCAGAAATGCATGGGGTGAAAAACGTTAAAAAGCATTATTCTAACCCACCAAACTTTTCCATTAAAGCCAATGTGTCCAGCAGTGATTTCTGCTCAGCATCACTTTCATTAGGTGACCTCTGGGAATGTTCTACATGCAGAAGAATCAGGCAGACAGAGCTGACTTGCACTTGGACTTGCACAGATGCATTTGTAGAATGTGGTCCCTGAATAATTTAGAGAGCAGTAGTCCAGAGGAGCTGCAGCTCAGTGTTAGAGCATGCTGAGAAAGTTGGTTTGTAAATTATTATTTTTATTTTGAAACTGGACCACTCCAAACTTAGTGTGTTTTTCTGTTTTCTTTCTACTTTCTGTTTCCTTAGAACAGATGCTCTTCAGGGAAGGAAAATAAAAGGTGAAAAATTAATACTTACAGGCAGAAAAAAGTAGTCAAGGAATAAAATACAATTTACCTTCAAATACCTCTGAAGCCTGCTCTCAAATAATTTTTAAATGAGGATGTTTTGCAAAACTGGTTTAGAAAAAATGTATTATTTAAACAAAAAAAACCAAAAAAAATTCAATCCTGTGTTTTCAAAATAGTTGGGATTTTGCAGTACCTGCAATGCTCAGTTACCTCACAGGGAATTTGGACACACGTGGAGATGGTGTTGTGTGCCTGCTGTGGGGGATAACAAATCCATCTCTGGGTTAGGAGCAGCTTCTTGTGCTCATCTTGGATTATATGAGGTTTTCCTGCTAAGTGCTCAAATTTACCCCTTCCCCTCAGATGTTTGGGAATAACTGATGTGAAATTCTGGAGGGAAGCTGCTGTGGTGAGGTGTGGGATCCTTGCTAAATGCATCTCAGTCCATACAGAACGTCTGCTAAAAGGCAGGATAAAAACCAAATGGAATTGCCAGGCTGTTTGGGAAGAGGCAGCTTTTCACACATGGTCACTCAGCATTAAAGAGAGCTGGAATTCTGATACATTCTCACAAGATAAAAGTTGTGGGCTGTAGTCACATTGCAGGAGAATGCAGGGTCTCTGTTGGAGCTTCCTGCACCCAGAGACTGGACTTGGCCCTGGACGACACTTGGCAATTAAAAAGTGAGCTTGGATTTATTACAATACATTTTTTGTAGTGAGATTTGCCTCAGGTGAGTGTTGCATAAAGATATTATCAAGCATATGTGCAAACAGAGTAAATGGAGTACTATTGCTGACATATCTGTAGTAAAGTTGGTAAGAAAATTACTTGAAAAATGAGGCGTGGCACTGGTGATTCTTCACATAAATTAAGCATTGTTTACTTGCTGCCACATGACCTCTCTCTTAGTGCACTTTGTTTATTTATTCCCCCCTCAAATGATGAGAGAATACTTCATTCCTTCTAGATGCAGGACATCTCCTTCCTAATTACTTAAAACTCTTCTTTTTCCCTCCTTGCATTCCAGATACTCCAGATAGCATAACAGATGAGAGTTCTGTTATGTTATCAGGAATATTTGTTAATAAGAAAGTAACTTAAGTAGTTAACATAACAGGAGTTGATTTGACCTGCTGATATGCATTTTTACAGAATAAACAAAGCCTGTTATCTGAGATTTTATTTATAAGGATCTGCTCAAGTGATCTGAGATCCCCCTTGTTTGCCTGTCCTGCCCTAGACCTCAGCACATAATCTCACTGTACTGCTGCCCTTTTGACATCTGATTGCCCTTTCCATCAGCATCCATCCAAAAGCATATTTGTCTAAAAGGGAAACAATTAAATTCCAATCTCATACAGAAAACCTTTACTTTTCAAAGAAAACATACTGAAGAAGTCACAAAGTCGTACATGATGGGGAACCCTCACTAAATCAGAACCAGAAGTCATTAGGCCAAATTCAGCTGCTGCCAAAATAGACACCAAGCCACTGATCTTGATGATATTTTGCCTGTTTATATTAGTAATATTATATGCACTTACTTTTTATTTGTTTTTCCATTAAATCCTGTAGTAAGACTTAAGTTATAATGTATGTGACAGGTATCATTGACATGCAAGATAAATAACAAGTGTGATTGGGGAATACTGAAATATTTCAAATATGAAATGATCTTACTTTAACCGCCTATGACAGTGGGCTGAAATGACTGAATGCTGGGAAATTCAGTTTAAATGATATTACTCTCCTCTCATACGTGGATGTCCTATTGCAGAGGGATCTAAGAGTTGAATTACTGTGTTTTTTCAAGGGTAGCAATGAATTACTGTAGTGCACAGGGCAGGCCTACTGCTCTTGGTGTTTGCTCATCCTTTTCTGTTAGTATGTCTGCAGATGATGCCACTTGGGAAACCCCTTTTGGCCTTCACTCTGAGCATTGTTCCTTGACTCTTTCCATATCACAGATGCAGAGTTTTGGATCACAAGTTTGAGCTGTGTTTGACATCTGTGTCTGCAAACAACTGTGAAAAAGCTACAAATAATTCATGCTGTATAATCAGTGGTGTAATTGAGTTATACTCTGAATTTAGGTTTGATAGGGAAGCAGACTTTGTGTCATACCTTCAAAGCCTTCCATGCCGAAGAATTTACTAAAGGGAGTTTTGTCCCTGGTGTCTCATTGTACCTTTCTCCAGGAGCAACCAGGTAAATAAATACTCAATGTGGTGGTTTCAGAGTGGAAAGCTGTGGGGACATCCTTGTTAACAGCTGCAAAGAAGAAAGATAAGAGACATATTTCTGTGTCTTACACATGGAGTAGAAAGTGGTAGGAAGGGAAAAAGATTTCTTTGTGTATTGTTTTACTCTAACTGTTAGTATTTATCTGTCATGTTTATGTCATGCTTGATCATACAGTGAAGATGAAAGGTTGATTAAATCAGATTATATTGTAGTTTGAGCTTTGGAAGAAGGATGCAGCAGCTGAGCCCATTATGAACTTTGGTGTTCATGCCCAGCCTGATGGTTCTGGAGCAGGACATGAGGAGTGAGCTGGGAGCAGGCTTGTGGCTCTTCCTGACAGCCCACCCCTGACTGTAGCAAGGGAAGAGCTGGAGTGGGAAAATATTACTCCTGTCGCTTTTTGGCAAAGGTCTGTTTTTATCACTGAACTTCCAAATGTAATTCCTGCCCGAGGGAACTTGAAACCATGTAGTTTTGTCATTTATTAAACTTCCTACTGCTTCTGTTCTAGGTAGAAATGGTTGAAAGGACAGGTCCAAGGATCTGGAATGTCAGTGACATGTCCCTGGGTACCACTTCTCTGCAGGTGGAATTCCCAGGAATTATTAAAGCCTCACTACTGATAAATCCCAACCCATTCTGATTTTGTTACATCTCCAACTGTGTAGGCTTGAATGCTCATGGATTTACAGTGTTTGAACAGCTTTAGAAATGCTAACAAGATTTTTTTTCCATTTAGTGAGTTTTATGGTGCAGGAAAGGTGGGCTGCTGTTTCCAAAGTTGCAGAGCTTATGGATTTGTAAGATGTTATCTGCTAATTTGAGGAGTGCAGCTTGCTCACCTGTGTAGTCCTTTTGTTCATTCTGAGATAAAACTAAGGCTTGGGTGATTGAGAATTAGACAAGTGTGTGTGTGTGTGTGTGTGTATACACTAAAACACGTCTGTGTGCTTGGAGTTTACTGTATACTTGTTAGGGTAAAAGAAGTTCAGCTGCAAGTTTGTCTGTTCAACAACTGAAATCACATTAATGACATTAAATGCTTTCCCATTTGATATTCAAAGGTAAAGTAAGTCCAGCTAAGTGAATTAACAGAATTGTTCCTAACAATGAGGTTTAATATTTTTCCCAGCTCTCTGACTGACAGTTTAATAGTGGTTTTATTGTGTTATGTTAATGATGTCCGTGGAATATATATTTCTTTGTTTGCATCTGTCACTTATAGAGTTAATTAATATTCTTCTGGTTCCATATAGCTTTTTGTTCAAAATCAGTCCTCTTTTACTCTCTGCATTTCTTTGGCAGCCCAGTCCTTACAAAAGGAGAAGTTTGCAGAGTCCTGAGCAGCTAAATGTCCCCACACACAGAACTGCAGTTTGCCACTGAGACCTTCTGCAAACCGGTACTAAAATATCAGTGTAGTACATAAGCCTTTTACCACCCTTGAAAACTCAGCTTGAACCTTGAGCGAATAATTTACATGATGTTTCCTTGGGATTACCTACATTCTTGTCCACTTTGACCTTGTAATTTTGCTCACAGTTGGAAATGTAATGCAGAGTGACTAAGATAATGTTGTTTACACAGACTTTAAGTGGAGTGACATTATAGTCAAGCAAGTGTCACATCACCCAAAGTGAAGGAAGACTTAATTACCATAATCCTGTGAATACTAAAATTCCTTAGCCATGTGCAGCATAATAATGTAATGTTCTGCATGTTCCATTTAATAACCCGAAGGTGCTGCATTAACTCTTGGGGAACTTTTAGTTATCCTAAAGTGAAACCAAAAAGATTTAGAGCGGGTTGAGAGAGATTCTGTGCTCAGTGGAGATCCTTGGTGTGTTACACTGCTGCCCATACATCCCATCTTCCTTTGATTTTATACTTTGGCAGGTGAAACAAAACTGAAGTGAGTGCACCAGCACCTCTGTCGATCCAGTGGGTGTAGTCTGGGATTTCTGCAGGTGATGAAGGCTTAAGTTCAGTAAATAACAGGATTGAGACAGTAATAAAAGGTAGTTTGTCATGGCAAACACACCAGTAAGTGGAGAGGAGTGTTAAATCCTTCAACACTGGCACAGTCTGTTCCTTAACTGCTCAAGCCATCCTACCTTTCTGCTGATAGTCAGTGCTGCACCAACCTTAAGGACTCAGTGAGTAAATAGATCTTGAATGAGGATATAATCATGAAAAGGCAAATCATGAGCAATTATGGTGCTTCACAAAGAGCTAAAGTATTTGTCATGTTCTCTTCTGAGCAGCGTGTAACCGTTTTGTAGAGAAACTGATTATTCTTAATATGTTGTCTTTGAGGAACACTGAGTAGTAGTGCACAACCTCCTGCCTGCCTTAAACACAGTTACAGACTAACTTAAACAATAAACAGACTATTTAGCAGCTGCAAGAACGCAGTGTAGATAAAACAGAGTGCAGGGAATAGCTCTCTTCCTTTTCTTACTTGAGAGCCCAGAGAGTTCTCCAGATCCTGCTGGCTGGGCTCTGTGCTGCTGTGGTCAGTGGCCAGCAGGGACAGATGGATTTGAAAGCACAAGTGGAGAACCAAGTGTGATTTAGTGTTGTTAGAAACAGAGATTTTGGGGTGGCATCTTTCTGAGAGTAGCAGATACAGCAGTTAATCTTGGGAGGGGTTGTGCTTTTATTTGGAACTGGTTTTTGATAACTGTATGTGGTGTGTAGCTGTATACTAATACTAACAACAATGCTAATACTGTGTGTTAGTATGTAGTTCAAGTTTAGGGTGTAAGGCTTGGTTCTCTGAGGACTGGAAAATGTAAGTTTACAAGGAAATGTTAGAAAGGGGGACATTAAAAAGCACATGCTGCTGGTGGATGATGTGGGTTTACAAACAAGCAGAAACACTGGAGCAGTGAGTCAATAGCTGGTGTTGGTTTGTGCTGGCACAAAAAAGCTTTTCTCTCTACTTACACCAGTGTGATGCAATTGATGCAATTGCCTTTAATGGAATTGGGCTTATTTGTACGGTGGAGATGGGAAAGGAGGGTTTCTGTATGTTAGTAAGGATTTTAAAGAATGGATATTGGCCCTAAGGATACTCTCCAGAAGGAAGGTGCAAACTATCATTGCATGGCCTATGCTTTACTGTATTACAGCAGATTTTGAAAGGTTTTCCTCAAAAATGGTGCTTTTCCTTGGGAATTAGGCCTGGTGGGAAGACAGGAGGATACCCTGCTCTCGTCTCCAAAAGGATCTCAAAATTTTGAAGAATGAAATTGATATAGCAAGCAAACAGTTTGTGCTCATCTTCTCACAGGGGTGTTCGTAATCACACACATACGCAGTGCTAATCTAGAGTAATTTTCAAGCTAGCTCTTTTTTTTCTGTGGAGTTTCCAGACATTTTGTGTGTTTAAAATAAATGCCAAATCTCTTACGAGGGCAAAGAACGTAGGCCTGCAGTTTCTTGGGTTGTTTTTGTAGAATTAAGCCGTGCTTAACGCTGCTGCTGATTGCCAGAGGTCTGGCCTTGCCCTGTAGTATTCACTCAGGGTATTATGGGCTAAACAACAGAAGACAAAACAAATGCAAATGACAGAGAATGCAGATAATACATGAGAAAAGTTTTGTTGTTACGGATTTATTTATTTATTTATTTAGTTACTTAGTTTTAGAAACAAACTTCCACTCTTAGCAGCACCGCTGCGTTCTCACTGCCACATCCCTGCACTCTCAGCTGTAGAGCAGGAGGATTTGAGGTGCCCTTGGGTCTGTGGAACGGGACTAAAGTTCTGTGCAGAGCCGATGCCGCA
The DNA here is from genome assembly GCA_024734555.1 of Trochalopteron elliotii. Taxonomy (NCBI): domain Eukaryota; kingdom Metazoa; phylum Chordata; class Aves; order Passeriformes; family Leiothrichidae; genus Trochalopteron; species Trochalopteron elliotii. The sequence goes on along the minus strand of JANPWX010019734.1, from coordinate 1,349,283 downwards.
TTTGCTCAAAGCCCAGCTTTGCGCTCCCCCTTCAGCCCCAGCAGGGCCGGGCAGGCTCCGCTTGCGGCTCTCGTGCCCAGATCGCTTCTCACTGCTCCGAGCTGCCCGTGTTCCCTTGGAAATGGGGCATGGGGCCGTCCCCTGGGCGTGGGGCCGTCCCCTGGGCGTGGGGAAGCACAGAAATCCGGGCTGGTGGTGCAGGCTGGAGCACCTGTGAGCGCAGGCCGGGCCGGCTGTGGCGCCGCAGCTGCCGCCGTCAGCAGCAGTCGGGAGCGCTGCCTCGCCAGGCCCCCCGAGAGCCTCTGGAGGGTTTGCACTTTTCTGTGGATGTATAATTTTTGTTGATTAACAGGAGTTCTGGGAAGGAGCCCTTTTGTAAAACTGATGACAGAGAGGAGCTGCCTGGGGCAGAGGCTGTCAAATGATCTCTCCTTTGTGACTGCAACAGTGCGAATACGACCAAGGAACCGAAATCCCTTCCCTCATCCAGGGCTCCCTGGGGGCGGCAGCGCTCAAACACAGAACTCTTCCCGTTGCCAGAGATGAATCTTACAGGTTCCAACTTTTTTTTTTATTTTTTAATGTCAAATTACAGAGTAGTTTTGGAACATGCACATTTTATAATATCGTTATTGAGAGCAGAAAGATCAGAGACTTTTCCAAGATATTAGGACACCAGAGTTTGGCTTTCATCATTGCTGGCTTCCTTAAGTAAGTTTATTTTCCTAGATGTTTGAGTAATTACTGCTATACTGACTGAGAGCATTTTGGGTCCAGCACATTTTAGTTTTCCTCGTAGAGATTTCACACTCTGTTCTGTGTTGTTCTGGAATGCAGAGGGTGGGAAAGGGTTTTCCAAGACACAAGTGCTGGTTACGAAGATGTGGAAGAACATTCTGAGTGGCCTGAGTTTGGGAAGTGATAAACGTTGTGTTGAAACACACATTGAAAGTCCAGTTTGCATAAAATCTGGTCAAAATCCTCAAAGGAAGCAGTAGAAGTTTTGCTGGAAGGACAGTCAAATTGTGTCCAATTGTGTCAAACTGGCCAAATTGTGTCCAATTTCAAGGTAAATCCAGCAGCATTCTCATCTCAAACTTTGCACAGGACAATACAAACTATTCTACTATGAATCTAAACCAGGTTTTCCATAGTTTTTTTCCCATTTCCCATTAAAAAATCTCCCAGTCGCTTGAAACATTGAAAATAAGAGGGGTATAAATATATAATGTGTTGATTGTGGGGGTCGTGAGTGGCAGAGCCTGGAGCTGGCATGGAGAGGGTGACCCTGCCTGTCCATCTTCCCATTCCCTGCCCATTCCCTGCCTGTGCCCAGCATTCCGGAGGGGCAGCTGCTCCCTTGGATTCCTGCAACTGCAAAACTAATTAGTGAAATTAAGTTGAAAACGCTGTAAACAAGTGAAGTTGTTATTCATTCCGTACGGCACTACAAATGTGGGAGGACATGTTAAATGATAAATTAGGCATGAACTGCTTTAATCTGGAAGCTGAACATGCCAGCGAAGGGCCTGCATTTGTAATTAGCATCGGGGGCCACAGGAGAGTGGTGCCTCTTTTAAAACAGTGACAGGGAATTGATCAGTTTAGGTTGCCATGGCAACCAGGAGCCCTCCATCACTTTCCCTCGTCCTCCTATTATGCCGTCCCCACGTTCAGAAATATATTTATGAACTGTAAAGATAAACTACTCAATAATGCAAAAGAGGCTCCAGTGCTCAAATGCCAAAGTGATGGGGGCCAAGCGGCTGCCTGACTACCCGATAACAAGCTTAAGTGTTCTCTGGTTGTCATGACATTTCTTTTACAAAGCAAATGATGTCTGCAGGAAAAAAAAAAATCTTAAAATTAGCCGAGAATGCAAATCTCTTTATGAGGCTGTCACCTTCATAATAACAGACAATAACTGATGATTTATGAGATGCCACCATAGCAACCAACTCCTTCGGCACCCCCTGGTTCCTCTCACACAATAGCTTGGGCTCCTGTGGAAAAGTTTCCAGAGTGAAGCTCAGGAGGTCTTGGAGCCTCTTACTCCATGAGGTGGGCAAATGTTGCAGAGACTTTTGCAGTTGTCCTACATGTAAAGGGACTGAAGTCCTTTCTGTAAAACCCGTGTAAAGCATTATCAAGGTAGAGTGATTTCAGTCTGAGAAAACAGATAATTTTTATTTGCTATTCAAGTTGCAGCAGGAGCTGGGACACCCAGATCTCTGCTGTGCACTTGGCTTTTCTGAGTCTGCCATCTGATAACTTCTGTGTAGAAGTGTTGATTGTGTAAATCAGCTCTTTTTATGCCTTCTGGTGTGTAAGTTAACCTGACTGTCCTGGAATAGGTGATTGATTTGGATCAAAACTTAAATGACTGCAAAAGAAAGGCTTTTATTTGCAAATGGTTCATTACATGATTAATGATTTTTTAAAAATAGTTTTTTAGATGACTGTCTTTTCTAACTGATAAAATTGACTTCTGGGGAATTAGGATCTCTAATCTTGGTTAAAGGTGATACAGCACTAGGAGTTACCAGGTGAAGTAGTGTTTATGTCTTCATGCCCAAAGACTATATTATTTGCTCTTCTGAACAGGAGTAGGGGCATGGAAACCCTCATACCCCAGTCCTGCATCATTTTGTAAAACTCAGGTCCCTGAATTTGGTATCTAGAAAGGCCAATTTAATGTTGAAGGAGGTGAACTGTCAGTAGCACTTTTTGCTTAAGGAGGTGTCATCCACTTCCCCACACCCCCAATTCCTTCCCCTCTTCCTGCCATTAATAAATGGAGATTCTAAATGTGCCCTTTTATTGCAGTTCCCTTTTAAAAAAAGTACTCTAGTAGTAAGAAAAATCCACTGATGAGAAGAAACATTCTGAGAGTAATATGTTAATTCTTAGCCCTTATCTTAAGATCCCTGCTCAGACAATGATTCCAAAAAAAGTAATAGAAACTTGTTTGAATTAAGAATTCATGATCTTTGCCATTCTTTTTTGCTTTGTCAAATATGACAGGTAGAGCTGTCAGTTCCAGAAAGTGATTTCTGGTAGAATAGTATCTTTCAGTCACCCGGCCTGGCACAGAGAGGGAAAAAAAAGAATAACTAGATGGAAATCCTTTATGTTGTTCCTGGTTATAGTCAGGCATTCATTTTTCTATTCTCATTTCGATTTCTTTTTTTTTTTCTTTTTTTTTTTAATCTCACTTAATCTGTCTCTTTTCATAACTTCTTCAGGAATAGTTTTTATAGGATCAATTAATTATGTGTTTATTAAAAAAAATGGAGATTTCTTCACTTGATAATGCTAAACATTTTGAAAGAAAACTACAATCCTGGTGGACCCTAGTAAATTTTACCCCTAATCCCACCACCAACCCAGCCACTGCCTTTGTGCTCACAGTAAGTAATGCCACAACCTATGTAATACACCCCATCATCCCACTGGGATTAAACCATGGAAGCACAATACTTTATCCCATTGAACATAGGCTGTGGGCCTGAACTGTGAATGAAAAGTGGCAAACTGTAAATCTTGCTAAAAATCAAACTGTAAATCTAGAATCTTGCATTACCCGAGGGCAGCAGGATGAAAACAAATAAGCTTGGTGGTTTTCTCCTCCATGGCTGTGTCTTCTTTCCATCTTCATCTCTGACTTCAGCAGAACTTGCTGCTTTCTGTGCCATTGACTGTTTCAAAACCACAGACAAACAAACAAACAAACAAACAAACCCCCACAAGCCCAAACCTCACAGCATCTCCTGCCTTCTTCTGGATAACCGGGTTTGAAAAGTGTTAAAAACACATGTAGGAAGGAGAGGAAGGAGTAGAGGCTGTTGGTGGTGGTGGGCTGTACAAAGTGGGTATGATTTCTGTAGCTGGAAACCCACTCCTGTTGTGTGTTCTCCTCTCCCATTGCTGCCCTGGTTTCAGGGGTATGGAGGACATTCCCTGGCTCCTTCTGGAGCTGGGCTGGGTGTGGAGCTGTTCTCATCAGCATTTTACAGGCTCTGTGTGCAGCAAGTGCAGAAAAGGCAGTAAAATTTTTTGCAGTGTATTGACCTGAAGTCCATTTGAAGTTGATAAATACCAGCTGTTCAAACAGAAAATTAAATAAAAGCAAGTCAAAACTTACTCTGAAGTAAACAGGTGAACAGTGTGTAAGACAAAGCAGTTCCCCAAAGGCATTTTTAGTACATGGTCATTATTTAACTCCTGACTGAAAATAAACAATGCTGACAGAGTGTGTGTTGGGGGGCTGTGATATATGAACAGTGTCAGTTCTGTAGGCTGATAACCTATAGCTTGACATCCTTATCTATAAACTTTGACAGATACATCAGTTTGTTATTGTCAGTTTATTAACTTGCTTCTATGATAGCAGAAGATAATCTTTCTCAAAGCCTAACTCAGCTAATACTTTATTAGGTAAAACAGTTGAAAAAATGTCAACAAATTTTGTTTGCCCTGCTAAGGAAAATCCTTTACAGTTCTTTACATGCTGAGCCAGTATTTCACAATATGGAACAGGATTGTTTGCCTATCAGCAGCAAACAATAAACTGTTTTGTCACATTAA